>CM044001.1:45613437-45835937 GCA_024085815.1 Flaveria linearis
ACAATCAATGATGTGAGTGCAACAATAATACAAAGCCACCAACATGATCAAACAAAAAGCTTCACAGCTGACATACGTGCTACATTGGGCTAGATTGTTCAAAGTGGAGTTGGTACTTTCTACTCAAAGGGTAAATTTTTGCACAAAACCTCCTAACTGATTTTATTAAACATATAAAATAAGAATATAAGATAACTATATTAGTACTATAAATTCTAGTAATCATATAGGACATATAATTATTTATATTTATATAAATGAAAATCTAAACTTTTGGACAAAAAAGTTAACCGCGTTGAACTCTTATCCAAGCCGCCGATTTTTCCACCTCTGGTTTAAAACTTAAACTTAATGTCCATAAATGGTAAAATACAAGTGAGTGCAAACAAATTTAGCAAATGCTTCCAGGGAAGTGATTCATTAGAGTTGAATAGAAATAAGAAAAAACAAACAAGCAAAGCTTCACAACAGTGCGGCCATGTTATTTATCTGCACCATCATTGTTGATTGTTTTACAGATGAGTTGCATCTCAACATGTGCATTCAAAGTATTGAACACGACAAGGCAGTATCATTGTCTTAGAAAATTTAAGAAATCTAAGGTTACAGCTAACCTGGAACTCTCCTGGGCGAATTTCCTTTCGTTTAAAAGAGTAACGAGGCCTTATCTGCATTTTTATACAACCATAAACAAGATAAATATATAACCTGCCACCTTCATCATTGACTTAAACTTACTCATTAGAACTCACTTTTACTCCTTTGCTTTCCAAGCTTTTAATTAAGCAATCAGTAAGAAATTCCCCTCCAATTGGAGACACAGAGACAGCCTATTGCCACATTAAAGTACACAAAATAATTATGCACACACACAAAGTATGATTTATCTTAAACAAGTGTATTATAGAGACAGCCTATTGCCACATTAAAGCACACAAAATAATTATGCACACACACAAAGTATGAATTTATCTTAAACAAGTGTATTATAATAAACAAATTAAAAATTATAGATCAATTATAAACTTTCTACATGCCCGTAAAAAACATACAGATTTGTCATATCAACAAATCAAATAACATAAAGTAAAAAAAAGGCATCTTAGATGCAGTTCTACAATTGGTAGGTGCGTACCTTCTGTAGAACATAACCATCATGTACAGGGGCAACAATAGTTGATCCTCCACCGCTGAAGAATCCATCGTTAACAAATCCATACATCAGCTCTAGTTTAAGTAATAGCAATACGAAAAAGTAATAAACTTCAAGAAGCAGAAAGAATTCTAAGACATGCACGCTACAAACTATTACCTCAAATCATCAATACTTTTTAAGTGCTGACACTTCATGCATACAGGTATATATTATACATTGGTTATACAGTGTTGATCAATGTGGAAAGAGCTTTCAATTATTGCATATAACCTTGTGTTACCACTAGATGCTACAAGTAAGGTCCTAAAATCCGCTAACACATGAGCATAATGTGCTTCCCATTTCTTAAGGGAGCAAAGCAGTCTAGAACTTAAATTTTCTCCTCTATTTCTAGTGTTTGTCCATCCATTTGCCAACAGAATAAAATACTGTTCATTTAATTAATTAATCTTACTAATGTCCTCTCGTTTATCTATTTGACACTCCTGCCCAGTGCCCACATACTACTTTGCACTAAAATTCTTACTTAAATTAAGCACTAACTTGTCCATATTTCATGCAGGACCAAACTCTTTATGAATCATGATGGCTATAACTTAGAAATGTCAATTTCAAACTATTTTCCTATAGATGGGTTAATACTAGTTTTTACCACTACAGGTTAAATGGGCAGAACTTAAAACATGGTTAAAAGAAAAAAAGGTCAATTCATTAGAACATGTGAAAGTGATCCAAAGTGTATTTAAATAAGTGCAATGTTATATTCAATAATGTAGATTAGTAACAAACTTTTTCTAATTATAATTATAATAATTATCATTCTATGGTATTAATAAGAAATCAAAAAATTTAGTGGGTCGAACCCACTCATTTAAATCTGCATTACAAATTACCTGTTGACCTGTCACCCATCCTCCGACCCACCTATTTTGGCTTTTTGCCACATTTGTACAATGTCGAAACCATGCCATCTCAGGTCAATTAGATAAAAAGGCATGAAAAGGTACAAATATTGAAGCTTCATTTGTAGATTACTAGATCATAAAACTTAACGCTGCATTCGAAGAAAATCATGTTTTCATACCTATCAATGACCAATGAGGTAGCACGTCCAGAAGCAAAAGATGTGAGAACCTGACAGTTAAAAGAACAAAAAAGAAAATATTATTTAATGAATAAAATCATTTTTATAGGAGTTACGTTATCAAAAAGATAAAATACCGCATTTTTGGCTAAAAACAATGCAGGAGCTTGGTATTTTTCAAACATGAGCTCTGCTGTCCTGTCACATTTTCAGGAATTAGCAAATTGCTAGAAGATGCACCACAAAGGAAGTTTTCGAGTGATACAGTTTATCTAAAAACTTAGAATCAGTATATTTCTAACCATACATAATATACAAGAAATGAAGAGAGAAAAAACTTATCATCCATTCATGCATATGTATTATGTTACTCTAATCTATTTTTATTCGCGACTGGATTAACGCAAAAAAATATAGATTTTTAATCTTCACCAACTGAGATACTTTTCTTAGTAAGTGATGAGACATTACATTCAAAATGTCATACATGTCTTTTTTTAAAAACTATATGTTATATTTGTTTGATGAAATGGAAAGCTCATTTTCTCATCATCGACTCTTCATACATTATGAACTGTAACATCATGTTTTAATTTATGATGATCTTATATGACATTAAAAATTATAATCCGATAAATCAGCAACTTTCAATTTCCTACACTCTAGTATCTAATTATTCTAAAACCTCTGTTAACACCCCCATTTCCACGATAGAGTCCTTATACACCCGAAACAACAATTTAACAGGGTAATTATGGTTTTAAATTGTGTGATGCGTTCCAATGCCATTTGGGTCCCAAAATCTGTCGTGCAATGCGTGATGCGCACATCACATATGCCATGCATTTGTTATTAAAAAGTACTAAAAAATCATTTATGCAAAACACGTTCTATATTGTCAATACTTCAACCTAGAAACGTAATTATAACACACTTAAAAAACAAACTTTAACATAAAAACACACTTGAATGTTAAACATACTTAAACATAAAAACATACTTACAAGTTAAATTAATCATCATTATATCATCCTAAAAGAAGGAATAACAAAAATACAAATAAGAACCGACAACAGTAGCTTTAAAACCGCTGATTTTTTTAAGACAAAATAAGATAAAGAAATAAAAACCATTGCTTTTATGATGGAGCGAATGTCTAATTCTCAGATTTGCTTTCTTGCGACCTGGTTTTAGAGGTATTAAATCCAAAATAATTGCATGACTAATAAGAGAGGATAATAAGAGGTTTTAAGGGTTCAATTGTTCAAAGATGTCAAAGAGAAAAAATAAACAATTTAAAAGATAAACATTGGCCAAATAATTCATTTTTACCCCAACAAGTGCTTAATATGAATAAATAACCGACCCTTAATAGTGATTGCCGTTCTCGCTTACTTATCAACTAGGTCTTCTCCCGATTAGTTGATGTGCATTCTTTGTGGCTTTGGTTACTTGCATCTTTATGATTCAAAGGTGCAACATCTTATAAACTAAATATATGGAGATTACCTTGAACATTAGAAGATCAAGTCTAGCAAAAAATTAAAGTCTTAAAAAATTTCACATCATACCCAACTATGATACTGATAAGAACTGAACTAGTCGGTTTGATTTCGCTGAAGCAGAACACAAACACAGCCACTTCGAGAGAGCTAATCTCCAAATACAAGACACTAATTAACAAGATAAAACTTCACTACTCAACTAGAACAGGGAATTGCATATTTAAACATAAATCAAGCAGTTAATTTCTCCTAATATTCAGCCACTTCCCCACCACTGCAGTTTCTATTTGACTGGATCATGGGTCATGGGTCTAACTGGGTTATTGGATACGTATAAATTCTGCCCCCCTGGAAAAACGACTTGTCCTCAAGTCGAGATGAAGCGGTGCGAATGAAGCCTGGCTGGCCTTTATCAAAAACCCACAGTGGACGCCATTCGAGTCGTACCATGGGATGTGGTGCAATTTCAACAGTCCGCCAAGGTGGGCGCCACTCGTGTTGTCCGGCTACACCTTCGTTCGGAGTCTCTCGCATTGTCGTGAGTTTTAAAGGGAAGTACCAAACATGCATAGATTTAATGCTTTGGTTGGGCAATGTGACTAGTAAACCTGATGAGTTGGCCATGGGGTGCGGTGCATAGGTGCAATATTCCGGTTGTGCAATACAGTTAATTTTGGTAACGGTGTAGACGTTGCGATCGACTGGTTTGGTACCGGTGACTTGTTTGGTGTTGGTCTTTGTAGCGGTGTTGGTGGTTGTTCATGGCATGGTGGTGGTGCGAGGGTTTGTAGGCCGGTTTTGGGATGGTGTATGGTGCCAAAAAAAATCAGGGAGAAAGGTGGTGCTTGGTTGCTGGTTGGTTTCCCAAACATTGTGATCTTGAGCGCTGCAACATCATCCCTCCATTGTGCCTCTATAGCAGCAAGTTTGGCAGCAATGGCGGCTAACTGGGCGGCGATTTGATTGGATGAAACACCTCTACAGGTTTGAACCATGTCGATTTCCCGGCAATGGAACCAAAATGATAAGAACCAAACTAGTCGGCTTGATTTTGCTAAAGCAGAATACAAACACAGCCACTTCGAGAGGGCTAATCTCCAAATACAAGACACTGATTAACAAGATAAAACTTCACTACTCAACTAGAACAGGGAATTGCATATTTAAACATAAATCAAGCAGTTAATTTCTCCTAATATTCAGCCACTTCCCCACCACTGCAGTTTCTATTTGACTGGGTCATGGGTCATGGGTCATGGGTCATGGGTCCAACTGGGTTTATTGGATACGTATCAGACTATCAGATACCAACGAAAAATAAGAACAGGTTCGAAAACGATCAATTCCTTTTTTAAATTATGTTACAAAAGGTTGTTGTGAATCGTTATGTAATGCATTTTGAAATATATAATCATTCTCTACAACAAGTGTTGTTAATAATTCCACAAAATAGTAAGGAAAAATAAAACAATTTCTTTTAGGGTTGTCCCAAAATAAAGAAAACATTCCCTTTTCGGAAACTTCCACTCCAATATTACTATGTGAACTTAAGTAATCACAAAATATTATTGACATAATTTTTGGTCCACAAAATTCTAGTAGTTTATTATTTTCTTTTTTGTGTGTACTTTTTTTTCTGCCAGTTCATTCACAGAGTAGGAATATAACTTTTTTTTTCTATGTGAACTTAAGTAATCACAAAATATTATTGGCATAATTTATATGTGTTAAAGGAATCACAAAAAGCATTACTATGTGAACTTAAGTAATCACAAAATATTATTGGCATTATTTTTGGTCCACAAAATTCTAGTAGTTTAATTTTTTTATTTTTGTGCACTTTTTTTTTCTGCCAGTTCATTCACAGAGTAGGAATATAACATTTGATTGCTTCAATCAGAATTATCCACTTGCTGTAGAAGAAAATAGCATGCTAACATTCACTGCCTTTTTCTAACTTTTCTAACACTTCAACCAAACTCTATATACTTCATTCAAGTGGTTCCTTTAAAACATGTCTTCTATGCACAATTTAAGCAACTACCATAAATTTGATATGTATGACGTGTTACATGTTGGCAATATCCGAAGCATAAGGGGTGTCTTGATGTGAGTTTTGAATTTGATTGTAAGATTAAATAATCAAAATCAGATAACCAATTATAGCAAAACAGGTTGTATAAGATAGTGTTTGAGTGTGCTTAGTTAACAATTAGATGTTTAAGTAGCAAAACAGGTTGTATAAGATAGTGTTTGAGTGTGCTTAGTTAACAATTAGATGTTTAAGTGTTCGGTAAATCTGACTATCTAAGGAATCAATAGAATGACGAAAAGGACAATATGTTGATAAAAAGAATACATTGTTAAATGGGAGTAAGAGTCTCTCAAACGTGGCTAAAAAAGCTGCTATAAAGTCAGTTAACCAAAAATCATTATTTACCCCGGCACTATAAGGTAATCATAGTGAGTTAGTGACTTTGCAATAATCAGACCATCTTTTCCAAAACGCAATCCAAACACCCCCTAAATATTCCAACAAAATGTATGGCAGCAACAAGGGCATATTGTAACTGCTTACTTTTCTCTCTGTTGTTGTGTGTTGGAAGATGGTTCAGCAAGTAGCATCGGGTGCTCCTTAGGATCAATCAGCAGGCATTCCCTGAAAGACAATAAACATTGGTAACACAAAATAAAATGAGCAATTTCCAAACAGGCAAGTATAAAGAACTCAGAGTACTATAAGATAAGGAAGACAAAGTGTTACGTCATAAGAGCCCAAACATATTACAGGCTCAAAGTCTAAAGATTTCTCTAACCAGATTTATGGTCTTTTACATCAAAATTAATTTTAGTATCACTAATAACAGATAAATATATGATCACCTGAAGGCATGATCCCAAATGCTTTCCACGATATCCCAATCAGTAACAATTCCATCCTTAATCGATGGTAGCACCTGGTGAAATAGGTACAAATACCAGCTCACAGTGTATAATTAAGTGATTAACAGAAATATGTCGTGCATTATCATGTTCTCATGTTTTAAACACTGACCTCCATATGATCCCGGCGATATCCCATTGCACTAGACCCAACGTATAATTTGTGTTTCCCCTTGGATTTAGGGTCTCCATTTTTCTCAGGGCTCTCATTCTCATCAACTTCCATTTGATCAACCGATCCAACAACCTTTCATACGCACAAAAATGAGACGATAAGTGAAAATGTAGATACAACTGAAGGATAAATGGTCATATGTACCAGGACGTTCATTAAAAATGTCAACAAAACTGGATATTTCAAAAGCTGGAGTCTCGAAGGCCACAACGGCATCAACTAAAAGATCACGGCCATGATTACAAGTACATGATATATTAAGACTTAGTTATAAGCATTTACCTTGAAACTAAACAAAGGGAGAATGTGCCACACATATAACTAGAGATAACTAGTGACAATGTTTATAATAGCCTGTATAAAAAGTAAGATTCAAAGGTTCAAGAAACTCCAGCAGCAAGTCTAATTGAAATTTGAAGTCCAATTGTCTCGCATCATTTCAAAATAACTAGTTAGCTACTTTATATATTATGATGCATTGCTTAATTTGTACTAGAGGACCACTCAACCACCTCGCTCTACTTAAGGCTTTGTAAAAGTTCTTTTATTAATTTGTACATAATATAAAACACAAAACTAAGAACTTCATGTACAAACAAAAACGTATAGATATTGATTATGAAAACATGTTCATGTTCCATCAACGTTCGTTACAAGTTCAGCATCTACCAACCAAATAAGCCTATTAATTTATGTGGCGACGCTAGGTTTTCGATTCACACACTTTAAATAGAGATTCATGTCACCTTGGTTTTTATAAAATGCAAGCAAAGCTCCCATACCCAAGAAATCTGGTATTTAAAAATTCCTATAAACTAATTTTAGATGATATTCATAGTTTTAAGAAACGGTTGAGACGGGCGCCTCGAGGCGAGGCGCCCAGAAAACGAGTTTGAGGTGGCGCCTCAGGGGTTATTTTTGTATGTGCGCCTCATAGGACTGAGGGCTGAGGCGGTAAGAAAAATTGCGCCTCAGGTGCGCCTTAGGGGTTTTAGTGTTTGTTGTGTCAGTTTCAAACATTCCATGTCTTTTTAATGTGTGTTTTTGATAAATCCAATGATGAAATTAGTCTGTATTTTATTTTTATAAGATATATGCTTACGCCTCGGTTCGCCTCGAGGCTTGCGCCTCATGAGGCGAAGGGAAAACGCCTCGAGGCTCTATTCCGTACTTTTAAACCTTGATGATATTTTCTACTTTATAAATATTTAAACACCAAAAATAAGATGATAAAATACTTATAATCCAACTCTAGATTTTTTTTTATCTATAGTCTATATACAACAAACAAGCTTCATGTACAACAAAACAAGCTATATTTGGAGCTAGGGAACGTCAAAGAAACAAAACATCATTTATAAAAAAATAACTATACACATTATTTTTTATCTTGCTAGTCTGTTAAACACTATTATATAAAATAATAAATTGAAATAAAAAGAATTTTTATTATATAAAACTATGAACTACCAAACAAACAATGTACAAGGGTACAACTAAATATTATATAAAGAAAACAACAAAAATTTGAAGTCTATTTCTACCAACATACCAAACTGCAGGCTTGAAAAAAAAGTTCTGCAATATGAACAGTGTTTTATTTCCACCTCTTTAAGTCTTCACGTCACTAAACCCTATCTCTCCTCTCTCTCTATATATATATCCTTTTCTTTCATCTTTTCTTTATTCTAATACAAGAACATCAGCAGCTCAAACACACTTTCTCTCTCTCTCTAAACCTTATCAGGTTCGTTCTTTTTTTCTTATACAGGAATAAGAATGACTCCAACTCTCTCCCTCAGTCCCTCTCAATTTTATCATTGCTTTTGTCCCCTACCGGTTTCTATAGAATGAGCTTGAAGCATCACCTCGAGCTTATTTAAAACCACGCATATCACAAATCATATGCTTCACAAACTAAACCGTAAAACCTAAAACACAAATCAGACAACTTTAACAAGTATTATAACAAAAACATTTCTTAAAACTTTTGTCTTCTAATTAAACATAGCCGCTGCAAAAGTTGCTAGTCAGTTTGGCCTGCATGATCATTCATCAAGTGACATAACACTTAAATGGATGTAATTCACTTCAACAGTTCTTAATGCTTGAATCAGCAATATATACGGTTTCTTTTACTCAAAAATATAAAAACTATGAAGTCTTTGAGAGAGTCTATTTTATCCAATAACTAAGCAGAGAATATTCCCCGTAACTGTAACTTCAAAGGGTTGGGAAGGGAAGTTTTTGTTCAAAGTCTTCCCCTTTCATTTCTGAAAATACCTATGCTTTACAAAAAGTTCTATGTTTATCTTCAAAATATTGCATTGAGCATCAATGATGGAAATTCTTAGTTTATAAAAGCGCTCCTCAAGAGCACCTAAGGCAAGAGGCCCTAGAGGTGATTGGATGCAAAGTGATTAATTCGATATTTGTTGAATCTGCAACATATACTATCTAATTTTTTCATAAAAATAAGAGCTATGATGAACTAAAGATTCTATTTCATCGAACAAATTAAGCAGAGTATATTCCCCATAGCAGGGGTTCCTCAGCTTTACAGGTTAGAAAGGGAAGTCAATCTTCAAGTTCTTTCCCTTGCAATTTTCTGTAACACCTATGCTTTACAAAGACTTCTCTGTAGTGATCTCCCAAATATTTCCTTGAACAGCAATGATGGATTGTTAATCTTACAAATGGTCTTGAAAGATATGGAGTGCATTTGATGTTTTTGACCAAGATATAGAATATACTGTTAACAGAACGCTGAATCTGGGCCTTTAAGACACAAAATTCCAAAGACATATTGTCACATAGATAGACAGAGGTATCCATAGGTCAAATTCTGACAAATTCAAGTAGGTTTTCTTAATTACACAATGGAATTGAAAGGTTAAACGCGTCTAGAAACATAATGTGTTAGCTTTTCCTATTTTCCGTGGAGATAGGTACGTTTTATATGCCTCAAAATTGAGATGAAGGTTCATAGTTTGGTTTAGAGAGGAAGATGGTGCATAGAAAAGGAGAGTGGGTTTTAGTACTTACAGAAGGGAACACAGCCTTGGGAGCATCTTCACCGGCATAACCAGCTTTACATGTATGCGAACCCAAGTCTACAACTATGGCAGAGACTTCATCTGACAAAAACAAAGTTAACTTGACATGAATTAGGGTTTAGGAGTGTGGTTATACATTTGATCTAGATGAACAAAAGGAATTCATGACTCACCTCCACCGTACATGATCTCAGGTAGGGTTTTGCTTCTTCGTCACCGGGCGGGGGATTAGCGTCGGGGTTCCGCTTTGAATGTGTTAGTGCTCCAAGCTGCTAAAACCAACGCTTTTGGGCCCTCTTCTTTGGCCCTCTTTAAATCTCCCTTTCATAAAACTAGTAGTCTTTCATCTCGCGCAACCCGCGCAACCCGCGCAACCCGCGCAACCCGCGTTGCGCGAGTGTTGTTCTATTGTTCGATACAATGCGTTTTTCCGTTTTTATGGTTTTATGTGTGTCCTATTACCCACATCAAAATTCTTTGGCGCATGTGTACCTATATGTTTTATTATTTAGTTTATAGTTACATGTTTGGATTTGTTTTTATTATGTTCAAATCAAAAGACAGTTCGAAGCATCTAAAATAAAAATAAAGTTGTTCTAGGCAAAGTTAGCTCCAAACCTGCAGTCTTGGTTGATTTGTTTGTGTGAGTTTCATCGCATATATGTGTTGTATTGTTGGTTACCTATATTGTTGTTTCGTTAGTAAATTTGTTTTAGATGCAGGTACATTGTCGCAAAACTAAAGCTCTTTTTACAGGGTTTGTAACATTCGTTAACAACTTATAATAAAAACATTAATTTAATTAGAAATCAAAATTACTCTTAAGTGACATTAGATGACTTATTTTAAAGTATGGATGTGTGTATTTGCATCACCCAACAAATATTATATAACTAGTTTTAGTAAACCCGTGTATTACACGGGTTAAAAAATAAAATATCAAACAAGAAAATGTTTTATTAGTTATAAAACTATATTTTAAGATAAAACATAATTGAAATCATATACAAGTACGAACTATAAATAACAAAATAATGATATCAACTTCTTAGTTTTTTTTTTTTAATTTTTTTAATTTTTTTCCTAAAGAAAAATAAAATAAATTTGTTTTAAGGCAAACATTTTAAAAAATGCAAAATTCTAAAACTTACTATAACCCCCAATTTTATTTATTTTTTGTATATAAAAAATTTACTTACAAACATCAATTTTAAGATAATTTATATTTTTTAAAAAGTTTGATGTTTTAGAAGTAAGTTTTATTTTATAAAAATTTATTTACTTAGAAAAATAATTAATAATTTATTATTAGTAATTAATTAATGAGAATTTAATAGGAGAGATAAGCGGAAAAATTTTGGTGATGTGAAATATGGTGATGACACATGTCCAACCTTTGGTGATGTGAAATACGGTGATGACACATATCCAACCTAGTTACCCTTTTATTAGAGTAGGAAGATTAGAATTGTATTCATCATCTCGATTAATGTATTCAAGATCTCCATAAATGGCCATCTGGTTATTTGAGATTATGAGTTTCAAAACCTTGTCAAATCTTTAGGCATAAATCTTCATTTTAATAAAATTATTTTTTACAAAATTTTTAATGTTTAATTTATTATTCCAATCTAGCTTCATAGATTTGACTTCCCTAAATTTGTATTCAAATGCAAAATAATTTCTTCAATCGTGTAATTTTTAAGAATAAAAATTATATATGCTCTTGAAAAATCAATAAAAATAAATTCAAATATATATAAAAAATTTAAAGTCATACAAAAAAATAATTATATGTTACATTTTCTAACACTTACACGTAACTCATCATTTTGTCTGCACTATTTCACTGCCACCACACAACCCAAATTTATTTTTTTTTAGCAAAGAAAATCCCACAAACTCTATCTTCTTTTCTCTTTAATCTATTCTCCAATGTAACATCATCATCCCATGACGAACTGTTGTATGTCACCGGCGAGCTTTCATCCACCACCATACGCCCGGCCACCAACCACAACTCATGCTCACTCGTTACTCATGTTTATCCACCTATTCCTTTCCATCATCTTCGTCTATCGATTCACATAAATCGGAGAGATTGACCAATACATCGTCATCATAACCGTCACAAACAATTGCCATGGCCACCATCAACACGACCCGCTTACCGATACGAGCTCTCACCGCCAGAGAAACCCAAAGAAGCGGCAACGCTTAGCATCGCCGGCCTCAATGTAGGCCGCCGACAAACGACCAATCACCATCACCATCGACAAACGTCGGGGAACCGCCGCCTGCTCCACCTCGACTACAGACGGGAGGCGGAGCGGCAACAGAGCCTACAACCGTCGTGACAAGAAGAATGGTCAGAAAGAGATGCGGGTGGTGAAAACGCTACCGCTACCATCCGACCGTCGGTATATAATCACACATGGGAGGGGGCAAAAAGCAAATCACAAAAAGTCCTGTGGCCAAATCAATATTACCATAAAAGCAACTATTTCTAGCTTTGCATTTTTAATATATAGGATAACTAGGTAATCTTTTTTTACTTTTTTTTTTCCTTTGATTAGACACAATATCTGGGGAACATCATCTCAATGTCTACGTTTACGTCGTGGATTCTAATAAGACCAACACACGGGGCCAAGTCAAAGCATAACAACAACCACCTCGCAAACCATCATAGCATAAGTCCATTGACAAAAAGTATTCACCGTGAAGAATAACGAACACCTAAACGCCTATTCTCTTAATTATATAATGAAAACCAAGCAGTCAATCCACACAATTCAAAAGCATAACAAGACTACAACACATCACATACGCAAAGTCATACCTGCATACAATTCAGCACGAATAACAAGAACGACCTGCAAAGCCCGGTAACCATGGAGAACAAAATTAACAATTTACAAATAAAAATCACACTGAATATGCTAAAACCAAAGGCAATCAAGCTTAAGATTTGTTATCCAACAAATCGTGGCATCTTAAAAATTAAGACTTCAGTCCAGACATGCACGAAAGGGTACCTTTTTCTCGATTTGAATCCAAACATTTAAGGTTGTATTTCATTCAAGTTCACATGCACTACAAGTATAAGACGTGGATAGTTGCAAGCTAATTATTAAATTTTTTCTGCTATTTTTGAAAAACTAAACTACTGCATGCCATAGGAAGATTAAAGAAAACGAAAGTTGGATGAAAGTTGAGATCGATTCTGGTTTTTTCAGCATTACATTTATTAACTGAAACATTGATCTCATGTGCATATTTGGGCTGATTCATGATAGATACAGGTGTATTTATTGTTTCTTTTATGTTGGTCAAGTAAGTTATATGTTTGTGCAGGGTTGAAAGCTATTTGGGATTATCATAGCTGACTTTTTTATATAGCAATTTGATGCAGCACGGGGTAAATTTAGTTATTTAAGGAAGTACAAAAGAGGTTTAAATTGAAAAGCAGTAAGTGCCACCTCTAATCTCTTAAAGGTTTTGCACTCTCATCAATATGTCGCTCTTTGTTCAACTTACTACAGTAAATCATTATTTGATTAAGTATACTATCCGCAAATCATTCATGCATTTCGCTTATTTTTTTATGGTTTGAAAGTACCTTAACTATGACAAAAGTAAAAGTTTACTATTTTCCTTTCTGTAAAATTACAATCGATTTACAAATTTTGAGTCATGGAGATGGTAGTTAGTTAATTAATTGTTTTTCATAATTTTATGTTATGAGTAGCTATCAATAAGTAGTTATTCTTGTAATAGAGTAAACTAACATTAAGTGAATGAAATTACTAAATACTACATGATGTAATTTTTACTCTCTTTCTGTGAATACATAATTTTTATTTTTTGCTTTGCCAGGTGTTGATTAAGTTCATCCATTTGAAGCGTGAAAGTGTAAATTTTCTTCGGCGTACATAATTCCAACAACAATCTTTAGCATTACTTATATTTTGTTCACTCAAACAATAGCCTTCTAATCTGCACTAGGATATACGCCACCAACGAATGAAAACTTGTTAACCAAAGAGAAATAACAGCACATACCTTCACACTACACAACATACAACACAGATCCTCAAAACGGGTAAATATTGAAAGCCAAAATATTAACAATCATAGACCCAATAACTTCCAACCGATTCCTAATGGAGGCTTAAAAACATGATGAACAATGAACACAAAATGATTTCAACATCCCACAATTCAACCAACATCACCGAATGACCAAACAGAAAACCCAAACACCCTCACCACAATCCAACCCCAACACATCATCATCTCTTAACCACAAGAACAGAAGAAACCCACATGCAGTAGACAATAATAATAATCGACAACAACGAACACCGAATCCTCCGTAGCACATATACAGAGTTGTTGGATCTTATATGCCCAAGACACATATAAGATTGATGTGGTTAGTACGTTATGATCCAAGTCGGGTGATCATCCTAACTCCTTCTGCTCAGTCGTAGCCTCGATGACCTCAACACCTCCTAACTCCTTCTGCCCAATGTCTCCCCAACATACGGGCGTCCTACATCTCCGACCGTATAGCATCTCATACGGAGGCATGCCAATACTGGCATGATAGTTGTTGTTGTATGAGAATTCTGCTAACGGTAAGTGATCATCCCAACTTCCTCCAAAATCGATCACGCATGCTCGAAGCATATCCTCGAGCGTTTGTATCGTCCTCTTAGATTGACCGTCCGTCTGAGGATGATTTGTTGTACTAATGTGTAGCCTCGTCCCCATTGCATCATGGAATCTCCTCCAAAACTTCGATGTAAACCGGGTGTCACGATCCGACACGATAGACACCGGCACGCCATGACGAGCTACGATTTCCTTGATGAACAGATCCGCCAATCTCTCGGATGAATACGTCTCACGGATCGGTAGGAAGTGGGCACTCTTTGTTAGTCGGTCGACGATCACCCAAATAGTATCGCATCCCCTCGACGTGCGAGGTAGCTTAGTAATGATGTCCATGGTGATATGCTCCCACTTCCATTCGGGTATCTCCAACGGTTGGATCTTCCCGTACGGTTTCTGGTGTTCCGCCTTCACTTGTAAACAAGTAAGGCACTTACTCACGTACCCCACCACATCGCGTTTCATACCCGGCCACCAGTAATCTTTCTTCATATCATGATACATGTTGGTAGCACTGGGATGAATGGAGTATCGAGTCTTATGGGCCTCGTCCATAATCTTTCCACGTAGATCCCCGTATTGAGGAATCCACATTCGTCCGAATCGGGTCTTAACACCAAGAGTGTTCTCACCCATTTCCGTAACTAGACCTCTCATCCTTTCGGAGTTAAGACGATCTTTTTTCAAAGCCTCGTCTTGAAACTCCTTAACCTGCGTCATCACGTCAGAGGTCATAATTAGCTGATAAGCCTTCACCCAGATCGGCTCGGGCCTTTCCTTTCGGCTAAGGGCATCTGCCACCACGTTGGCCTTGCCCGGATGGTAGTGAATTTCGCAATCGTAATCCTTTATGAGCTCCAACCATCGCCTCTGCCTCATGTTCAGGTCCTTTTGCTCGAAGAAGTACTTCAAGCTTTTGTGGTCTGTGAAGATGGTGCACTTCATCCCGTATAAATAGTGCCGCCAAATCTTCAACGCGAAAACCACCGTGGCTAGTTCTAGATCGTGCGTGGGATAGTTGACTTCATGGGTTTTCAGCTGTCGGGATGCGTAGGCTATCACCCTTCCATGTTGCATCAATACGCAACCTAGCCCAGAGTAGGATGCATCCAAATATACCACTAAGTCTTCACTTCCCTTGGGCAATGTCAAGACAGGAGCTTGTGTTAGTCTCGTCTTCAACTCCTCAAAGGCACCCTCCTGCTCTTGACCCCACACGAACTTCACGTCCTTACGAGTCAACTTAGTCAAAGGTGAGGCTATCTTGGAGAAGTCTTGAATAAATCTTCTGTAGTAGCCCGCCAATCCCAAGAAGCTACGAATCTCGGATGGCGTCTTTGGTGACTTCCATTGCTTCACCGCCTCAACCTTTGCTGGGTCTGCCATTATCCCTTCAGCATTAATGACATGACCCAAGAATTGAACCTCGCGCAACCAGAAGGCACACTTGGAGAATTTGGCATACAACTTCTCTCTCCTAAGTGTCTCCAACACCTCGCGTATATGGCCGGCATGTTCCTCCTCGCTTCTAGAATAAATCAGAATATCATTAATAAATACTATCACCGATTTATCTAACATTGGCTGACACACTCGGTTCATCAAGTCCATAAAAGCAGCTGGTGCGTTGGTTAAACCAAAGGACATAATGAGAAACTCGTAGTGTCCATAATGCGTGCGAAAGGCTGTTTTAGGGACATCTTTCTCCTTCACCTTTAACTGATGGTAGCCAGATCGAAGATCTATCCTCGAGAACCAACTGGCACCTTGAAGCTGATCGAACAAGTCATCAATCCTCGGTAATGGATACCGATTCTTCACCGTCAACTTGTTTAATTTACGGTAGTCAATACACATCCTCATGCTACCGTCCTTCTTCTTTACAAACAAGACCGGAGCACCCCAAGGAGAGATGCTCGGTCTGATAAAACCCTTATCAAGCAACTCTTGCAGTTGCTCTATTAATTCCTTCATCTCAGTCGGAGCCAGTCGATACGGTGCCTTAGCGACAGGCTGAGCACCGGGTATCAAGTCAATTTGAAATTTGATTTTGCGATCCGGTGGCACACCTGATAAGTCTTCTGGAAACACATCGGGAAGGTCACACACCACCGGTACATCGGACAATTGTGGTGTTGACGTGTCCACATCTTTCACGTAGGCCAAGTAAGCGCTACATCCACGCCTCATGCACTTTCCCGCCACCGCTATCGAGATCACTTTCGGGGTCGTCATAACTCGATCCCCGTATATCGTCACCGAACTCTCGTCAGACGTCGTCAGTCTAATCATCTTCTTACGACACACGATATTCGTTTCGTAGGTTGCTAACCAATCCATCCCTAGAACTAAGTCAAATCCACCTAGGGGCATCACATGTAATTTAGCAGCAAACCTATGACCTTCTAATTCTATGGCACAGTCCTCTATCACATCAGTAACTCTAGTGGACTTACCGATAGCAGTTTCTACGTCAAAAGGCTCACTAATACTCCTACTGCTAACAGACAACTTAGCACAAAAGGTAGTAGAAATAAAACTCCTACTAGCACCAGAATCAAATAATACAGAGGCACAAGTTTGATTAACTAGAAACATACCTGACACGACATCGGGATCCACTCTGGCTTCTTCCCGGGTCATGGTGTAAGCTCTAGCACTTGCCCTCTGCCCTCCTTCCTCCGGCCTCTTCTTCACCCCAGAGCTCTCCGCCCTCGGCTTCTTGCAGTCCTTGGTCGCGTGGCCCTCCTCGCCACAGTTATAACACTTCGGCACCCTACAATATCTAGCGATGTGGTCGGGTCTGCCACACCTGAAGCATACATTCAGTCCCAACCTATACTCACCGGTATGCTCCCTTCCACATTTGCCACACTTCTTTGACCCCGAGCTTGACGACACCCTATGATCATCTACCCTCATCCTCTTGTTGTTTAGGGTGAAACCACCACGCCCAAACCTCTTCCCATTCCAATTCTGGTCACCACCACGGCTTTCTTCACCTCCACCACCGTCACTTCCCTCTCATCATAGAGCCTCCCAGTCAAATCCACTGCCGGCCTAAAGGTGCTCGGTCGAGCAGCGATCAAGTGCCCGCGAATGTCATTTGGCAGTCCCAGAATGTACCGGTTAATCTTTCGAGACACCGGCGTCATCAGATCCGGCACCAGTCTCGCCATCTCGTTAAATTGGTGGTGTACTGTTGGTGGGTCATGGTTCCCGCCTCGAGTTGTAGGAACTCCCTCTCGATCTTATCGAGTTCCCTGTGAGGACAGAATTCCTCAATTACCAGCTTCTTCAACTCTTTCCATCGCATTTTCCCGATGGCCCTGGAACCCTCAGCTTGGACGATATTGTCCCACCAACATAGTGTTGAGTCAGTAAAGGAGTGAGTCACGAACTTCACCTTCTGGTCTTCGCGGCACTCGCTGATCTCCAATACTGCTTCTATCTCCCTCACCCATCGGTGAGCGGCAGCAGCATTGCCATTGCCATCGAAAGTCGGGGGCTTGCACCTCTGGAATGCCCCATAACTGCATCCCTTGGTCGTCACCCCTACTGCATCATCCTATTCCTCGTCGGACACTACCGTCTCAGGCTCCGGCCGTTCCTCCTCTCCCTTGCTCTCCTTCCCAGTCGACCATTTCCTGTCCTCCTTCTTCTTTCTTTCCTCGTTCCTCACAGCTCGGATAACTTCAGTCACTACAGACGGTAAGACTGTCTGCATGATCTGGTGCACCTCGTCAGCAATCGCCTCTCAAGCTGAGGCATTCAGGCTGGCATTCTTGTTTCCTTCACTCCGGTCATGAACCTCAGGGTTCTCATGAGTCACCTGGGGAGCCTTAGCACTGCTCCTGGTTACACGCGATCGACCTCTGCCTCTAGAAGCCTTGGAAGATTTCTTGCCAGCCATTTCCTAAGCGCTATAAGATTCAAATACTAACATAGTCATTCATGGTAATAGCTCAGTTTATGTCAAGTATAGTAAGTCCCTAATTATAGTGGCCAGTTGTGATTAGCCACTTACTTTACTCTTCACACCCCAAGCATTTCCTATCCTGACTACATCAGCATTTAAATCTACTAAGAACACATAAGTCACATAGCACACGCACATAATACTGATTAACTTTTAAGAAAAGAAATACTTGATGGCACATAGCTACTCGGGCTGACATCCCTCTACCTGTCCCATTTTTAGTTTAGGTTTTTGAAAATAATTTACCCAATTCACTTAAACTTTGGCTCTGATACCAACTTGTAAGGCCCCGTTCCCGGAGACCTCATAGTTGGTCATTCACAGTTATAATTACATAAAACATTATAAGTTTACAAATTTAAGCAGCGGAATTAGCTTTAACAAAACCATTCATCTTATTAATAACATTGTTGTGTAAGCAATACACCTTAGTTTAATCAGTTTACAAAAGAATAGTTTAACTACATTACAAAACAACAGTGATTTCTATTAAGAATGGATGTCAGTCTTTCCTTGCCGAGTAGCTTCACCCTCGTGCCATCCTCAGCAATAGATTACCTGCCAACTGAAAATGTATAAAAGTCAGCGTTGCTGAGTGATTTCTAGTTTTAAAAGTATTAAAATACCTTGTGTAGTGTATATATATGAAAATACTCTTTCAGTAAAAATTACATCTCTTACTCTTTGTACGTGAGCACGTATTAACTATACAACAAGGTGGTGTTCTCTTTCTTTACTGTATACCTTGTTTATTTCGTACTCTTTTTAACTTTATCTTTCACTGTCTATGTGGACCAATGGGCAATACCCTAAACTATGTGCGCGGAGAAACTGGTGATGGCCCCCCTACAGTCTATGGTCTGAATTACTGTATACAAGGTCGGCCCAGTCACCTAGGGCATGCTACAAGGGTCCGCCAATCTCAATTGATTGGCCTTGTGAGCATAAGGGGTAGCTAACCCGCATCACAGTTGAGCTAACGACAATACGGTCGTATACCTCCTATAAGCTTGCAAAACTTGTTAACTCTTTAATTAAGTTCCACTTCTCTTTGTTATTTCTCTTTCACTTTGTTAAAGATAATACTTGCATTTATGATCATATGCACACCACATAGGTCACAAAATAATAATAGTAATAATAATAATAACAACAACAACAACAACAACAACAACAATAATAATAATAATAATATAATAATAATATAATAATAATAATAATAATAATAATAATAATAATAACATTAGTAATGATAAGGGTCATAATAACAATCATGCATAATCATGCACACACTCCCACGAGAATTCTGCAATAAATTTTAAGTGTTGGGCGCACCAACACTATTTGGGCGCATGAGCCCTGTCTGGACGCATTTCAACTATGCAGGCGCCTCACCAAAACAACAGTTTAACACTTAGGCGCATGAGATCACTTGGGCGCATGGGAGGTCCAGGCGCATGGGCACTATTGGAGCGCATGAGCCCCAACACTTAGGCTCCTGGTCAAAAATCCTGGGCGCATGAACCACTATTCAGGCGCATGAACCACTATTCAGGCGCATGAACTACACTTAGACATTTTCTAAGGAAATTTCAGGCGCATGGGGTACTGTTTAGGCGCATGGGGTACTGTTTAGGCGCATGGGGTACTGTTTAGGCGCATGGGGTACTGTTTAGGCGCATGGGGTACTGTTTAGGCGCATGAAGTCTTAGGCGCATAGGAACACTTAGTTGGCTTAACCTGTTGGGCACATGGGCCAATTCTAGGCGCATGAGCTTTACTTAATTATTCTAAGGCATTCTAGGCGCATGGGGTTACTGTTTGGGCGCATGAGTTACACTTAGTTGTTCTAAAGCATTTCCAGGCGTATGAGCCTTATTTAGGCGCATGGACCTTCTACTCATCATGTTTCTAGGGTATTTCCAAATCCCAATCTTCATACCACCTAGTTCCAAGCTTACAAAGACTATTCTAAACATGAACATCATATAAACACCTAAGAAACATCATTCAACATGCATAATACATACGGGTATACATATAATATCATAATAAAACTGTTTTAATACATTTTCAACCCCAAGAATAGTTTAAAACAAGTAAAACCGGGGTCTAGAAACTCACCTGGTGCAACTTTGGGTGTTTCTTCCTTCTGACCCGAATGCGTATGAGTTTAAACACCTAGAAACCCACCAAACGCACCCAAACGGACACACACACAAACACATAAGCACATAACCGAGGCTAATTCCAGCCAAGAACAACTTAAAAACACTAAATCTTACCTTAAATCCGGATTTCTTCTTGTTCTTCTTCAAAGTTCGAGAGCTTCTGTTCTTTCTCTTTCTAAAACCGATTGCAAAAAGGTGATATGAAGGTATGTATGGGCGGCCATGCTCTTTTGTACAAAATATAATTTATTACTTTGTGCTTTGACATATTTAACCCCTCCACTTGGGTTAAATTTGCATTTCCTTCTTTTATTCTTCATTTCTTATCTTTCTTTTAAAAGAATAACCGGGCGTTACAGCTAAGAGTGTGACAATTTTATAAAACTAAAATGGGGGGGGAACCCATTTTGAAAGGGGGTTTTCGGCCGCCCTTAGGGCATTGGGACCATCCCTTTTAGTCTTGGTCTTTGCAAGACTTTCTCTTCTCTCACACTCTTCCATCATTCATACTTCCTCTCTTACAACTCTTTAGCAAGAACTCTCTCATAGATTGCTGGATTTTTCGGATTTGAAGCTCAAAAACAAGGCTGAAAATTCGGGTTTTGAAGGTACATTTGTAGAGGTTTTGGTGTTAAGCTCCCTAACTAGCTAGGTGTTTGGAAGAGCTTGTGGGTATCACAACTTGAGGCCTTCTCTCTTAGGGGCTAGATATTCAAGAACAACAACATCTTCATCCTTTACATCTACAACATCTTGTGCAAGAAATGTTGTTTTCTTTGAAACACCCTATGGTTGTTATGTCTTGTTTGATAGCATACTATTTCACATACATTTTGATCCTTATTCTTGGGTTTTGTTTATGCTTTAAATGGTAAAATTTTTCAGATTATAAACCACATGTTAAAACCATATATCCTCTACGTTTTTTATAGTTTAAATGGTTAAACTAGCTTGTTTTACATGTGACAAAACCCAACAAGAGTGTAATGTTATTTAAGAAGGTTGATGCAATCAAAGCAACCAAAGGCTTCCTGCATGCATGTACTATGTACAAAGTAGAAGTTGTTTTGAAAGTTTTACACTCTAAACAGAAAATATTCTAAGTGTAAAATCTTTCGAAGCCAAAAACCAAATCTTCTAAAGCTTTAAAGACAAAGTCTTCCGAAGCCAAATGAAGTGAAGACCGATTTCTTCCGAAGACAGAGGAGAATATGCTTTCCTCGGATGTACTTTTGCATAAAGCTTATCCACTTTCCGCTGCAACTCTGAAGTCTCGCTAACTTGCATAAGTTGGTGAAAAGGTCCATGTTTTTACAAATGTACATTGAGGTCTAGAGTCTGTAACTTTTTACTTTATGTACTTTTATACTTTTTGTAATATATTAGGATGTGAGCTATGGCATGTCATAGTCACTAGTCAAAAGGCAATCTGTCTTTTGAGTTTACATTGATTTTATTGTTGATCAATGTTTCAGCTGGCTTTCAAAGTATAGGCGGTTGTAGAGTGTAGTATAAAGTATCTCAGGGTCTTATATCTTATTTTATGCATTATAACACTTGTAAAAGAACTTGAGACTAATATACATCATTCTTGAAAACCATATCATATTCTTGAGTTTTGTCTCCTTGTTTACTTATGTTCCTTGCATCTTTTACTCAAACTCGGTTCCCTATTTGAACTGTTAAGTGTTCTAACACTCTCCTCATTGTAAGACGGATTGTATTGACCTCCCTAAGCCAGTCATGCACATAGAAGATCAACCAAATTAAAAGAGGAGAAGCCGAAAACAAATCCGGAAATCGGAGGAGTATCCGGCAGGAAATTTAGACGGAAACATGGACCAAAGGGCACAACGACAATAAGCAATATAAACCACCATACCAACACCTGCCAACACAGCAAGAATAGAAGACAAACGCCTGTTCACTTGGAAGGAAAAAAAGACATAAAGAAAAACACATATGGATGTTCCAAACCACCGCACACTAAACAAAAACACATAACATATACCAACTCCACCAACCAACATTTGATGACAAAACCAGAACAAAAAGCTATTAAAATATAGATGGACGGAGAAGGAAAAAAATTAAATCACTTAGCACCTGCCGTGCAGGTGCAATGTATTATTCATGGCACAACTTCTTTCATAATAGGTATAATAAGAATAAAATAAAATAAAATAATAGAATAGTAATTTTGAATAGTAAATTACACTAGTGAGGTAAATTTCATATTTTGTACATAGAAATAAAAAATTACATGTTTAGTCCGAAGATTTTAACAAACGTAATACTTTTAGTCGTTCGGTTTAGTATAAAGATTTTAATAAATGTAACATTTTTAGTCCTTCAATTGTGTAAGGCCCTGTTCCCGGGACGTTTACAGTTGGACATTTATCGCACATAATATTTAAAACACTACAATTTTATAAAATTAAGCAGCGGAATTAAGTTAACAAAAACCATTCGTTTCATTGATAAGTTACAACATGGTTCATAAGTTACAAAAAGATCTTTTACTGTTGTTAAGCAATACAACGTGGTTCATAAGTTACAAAAAGATCTTTTAATTGCATTACAAAACAATAGTAGCCTTAAGCGTGAATGGATACCAGTCTTGCCCTGCCGAGTAACTTCCCCCACGTGTCATCCTCAGCAATGGTTACCTGCCAACTGAAAATGCATAAAAGTCAGCGTTGCTGAGTGAGTTCTAGTTTTAAAAGTATCAAAATACCTTGTATAATATATACAAAAATACCCTTTTTAATAAATTACCTTTTTACTTTCGTTCATAATCACACATCATACGTATATCCAGATAATAATCATTATTCATTTCATTCATTCGTACTTTCATTATTATCTTTCATCATCATATGCATTTGTTCGTTTCATTCTTTTCATTATCTTTCACTTTCATGCATACCAATGTGCAATATCCCCGAACATTGTGCACGAAGCTGATATTGGGCCAAAGGCTATAAATAGACCCCTAACATTATGCATGAAGCGTGACCCAGTACCTAGGGCATGCCACAAGGGTCCCGTCAATCTCATTGATTGACCCTGTATGCATCCTTCGGGTTAGCTAAACCCCACACAGTTGAGCTTATGAATCTATCTGATTCAGAAGGGAAGAACTTGATAATATGGTCGTGCACCTCCATACGATTTGCTTGCAAGCCGTTCATTCGTTCATTATGTTCCACTTTTCATCTTTGTTATCTTTCACTTCGTTACGTAATTCTTTACGTTCATTCATACATACATCACATCACGTAAAGTCATAGCATAATATATAACGTATAATATAACATAATATATACGTTTTGAAACCGTTAAACGAAGAAAGATAACACATCATTCATACATACATATCATAACCCGCATCACATCATCATGCATGCTTTAATCATAAACTATCACATCATCACAAAGTCTATCCGAATCATACACCACTTAAAACCCCTTAGAAAATCCTAAGTCCAATATATGGCACATGAAACATTTCAGGCGCATGAGCCTAAAATTTTCAAAGTAATACAGTCTAGGCGTATTAGCACTATGCAGGCGCATGAACCCTGTGATAAGAATCAAAGAATGGAAACGGGTCATAACGGGTCTGGGCACGGGTCTGGGCAGACCCATCTGCTGCTACATGGAGGGAAATTTGATGGAGGGAAAACTTTGAAGTGTGGAGGTGAGGGGTAGTGACCCACGAACTCAGGAGATAGTGAATACCAGACCATAACTGTTCCCTCCTTAACTTTAGTTTAAGTATTTTATTTTCTGCATTTTGTAGTTGCAGTCTAGATTATCAAAATTGTTGATTTCTTTGTATTTGGAGACTTTGCCCATCTCGAATAGGGCCTTTAGTTCTGTTAATCAAGCTGACTGTTTTATCGATTCTCAGTTCCTATCATTTGGTTCCATTGCCGGGAAAACATCAACATGGCACCTTCAACTCGCAGCAACCCAGAAGGTTCTTCTTCTTCAACCCCTGATGTGATTGCAGCCCAACTAGCAGTTATACCTTCCAAACTAGAGTCCATGGAATCGTTGCAAGCAGATGTTGCAGCCCTCAAGACTCGTGCAATGTCCAGAGACAAAGGGAGTGGCTGTCCTGGCAGAATGGAGGATGGGGAGACTTCCTAGAACAACAGCCAATCTCACATCCCCAAAAACAAGATGTCCTTTCCTGTTTTTAGCGATAGTGATCCGTGAGGGTGGATACTTAAAGCAGAGAAGTACTTCCGCTATTATAACATACCGGATGAGGAGAAAGTGGACGTGGCTTCAATGCATTTAGAGGGGGACGCGCTGGATCTCTACTCCTGGTTGTCCTCTGATCAGGATATTTGCTACTGGGAGGAGTTAGTCCGAGCCTTACAAAAGAGTTTTAGACTTGCTGAGTTTCAAAATCCGGATGAACACTTATGTAGCATCCGGCAAACTAGTGTCGTGCAGGAGTACCGCCAAGAATTTGCAAAACATTCGTCGCGAGTTGCAAACTGGCCCGAACACAGCCTATTAGGAGTATTTCTAAATGGCCTCAAAGACGACTTGAAAGCTGATGTGCGGATTCACAAGCCCAGAACCGTGCATAAAGCTATGAGCATCGCCCTTGAATTTGAATCGAAGCTTTGCATAAACCGGACTGGGATGGGCCTATCTGAATCTACTAATTCCAAGCCTGTTTCTACAGAAAACGAGACTGCAAGCACCCTTCTAACCAAGGCTGTAACTACCAGCAAACCTCCTGCACGCATTTTAGAAATAGAAAAACAGAATCGGTTGTTACGGGGCGAATGTTTTAGGTGCGGTGACAAGTACAGACCGGGCCACAAGTGCCAAACAGGGGCCTTCAAACTGATCGAACTCACTGCTGATATGGAGGAACACAAGGAAGATGGGCCTGAAGATGTAGCCGAAATCAGCCTTCATGCGCTTTTTAGTCAGTCAACAGCAACAACCATGAAGTTAAAAGGAATACTTGAATTAGCAGAGGTTCTAGTCCTGATTGACAGTGGGTCGACACACAATTTCATCTCAGATAAGTTGGTGAATGACTTAAAGATAACCGCACAATTTATTACTCCATTCGGGGTATTGGGAATGGCGATGTTATTCGATACAATCGTGTTTGTAGAAATGTTCAACTTCAACTCGGTGACCTCCAGGTGATTCAAGATTTATATCCTTTTGCTTTAAGAGGGGCTGACGTGGTATTAGGTATCAAGTTGCTGGCAACACTCAATACTGTCCAAGCAAACTGGCAGTACATGTCCCTCACATTTACCATTGATGACAAGGAGTACAAGTTGCAAGGATTATCGTTAGATGACCAACAAGCAGCTACCTTTTAGCACCTCACGATTGAACCCTTTGAGTTGCACGCCACCGGTCCAGGGGCTCCATTTTCTGTTACCCGACTTGGGGACAAGTCAGTTTTTTGGGCAGGTTGTATTGATAAGAACCCAAGAATGGAAAATGGTCATAACGGGTCTTGGCATGGGTCTGGGCACGGGTCTGGGCACGGGTCTGGGCACGGGTCTAGGCACGGGTCTGGGCACGGGTCTGGGCAGACCCATCTGGTGCTACATGGAGGGAAATTGGATGGAGGGAAAACTTTGAAGTGTGGAGGTGAGGGGTAGTGACCCACGAACTCAGGAGATAGTGAATACCAGACCATAACTGTTCCCTCCTTAACTTTAGTTTAAATATTTTATTTTCTACATTTTGTAGTTTCAGTCTAGATTATCAAAATTGTTGTTTTCTTTGTATTTGGAGACTTTGCCCATCTCGAATAGGGCCTTTAGTTCTATTAATCAAGCTGACTGTTTTATCGATTCTCGGTTCCTATCACCCTGCTTAGGCGCATTTCCACTACGTAGGCGCATGAGCCCTGGTTAGGCGTCTCAACACTTAGGCGCATGAGCCACTCTAGGCGCATGGGCACTATTTGGGCGTATGACTTACACTTATGCATCTGGGCAAAAATTTTGGGCGCATGAGGTAATGTTTAGGTGCATGACTAACACTTATGTGCCTCAGCAGATCAGTTGGGCGCATGGGGGTACTGTTTGGGCATAGGAACTTTACTTAGTCTTTCTAAGTCAATATTTCAGGCGCATGAGCCCTATTTGGGCACATGGCCACCTGTTTAACATGTTTCTAAGTTATTTTTAGTCTCAATCATCATCCTAACATGTTCTTAACCTATATTTACCATTCTAGGCATCAACATCACATAAACAACCATAAAACACTAACATACATACACAATTACATTTGGGTATACATACAACAGTTGCAAAACATGTTTAGTGAAGATCAAGTATAAGTTGGACTTATCTTAGTTAGTTTGTTTATTTTGGTTTATTTGTAATAGGTTTAATGTTAGTTTGTCTATTGTATGTAAATAGTATTTAGTTTTATTTTTTTAGAAGTTTCACTGATCCAGCGAAACTACCAGCGAAACTGAAACTGCCAGCAAAACTATAGTTTCACTAGTAGTCAGATGACTTAGGTCCCTCGACGAAATTGTGTTTCGCAGCCGGGTGAATCTATGATATTGGTCAGGATAGTTTCGCTACCCAGCGAAACTGTCAGTGAAACTATCTTTTCTATATATATGTAACTTTGTAATCGGTTGTGCAGTTTTGCACAACCTTAATTGATATATACACTTTTGCATTACCATTATTATGGTGTTTGTTTGGCTGGAATCATCTGTTTTCTTATCTTTGAGCCTTATTGTTTGATTGTTGTTTGATTTCAAATGGTTTTACATTGAAACTCTTTCATAGATTAGTGTTTGGATTCTATTTCAGTGGGATTTGAGTATCATTTATTATCATTTGCACTGTTGTCGATCATCAATGGACCAACAATATAGTATCAGAGCCTTAGTGCTCTTAATGTGGTCATTGATTGGGTTTTAAAAGGGTTTTTGATTGAAATCATTGTTTCATAAATTTCAGATCATTAGAGTGTTGTTTTAGCGTGAAAACCTTTTCAAAAATACTTTGTTTGAGTATAGGAAGCTATCCCAATCATCCAATCACCAATTCATAGTGATTTGGGTGATTTCAGATTGTTTTTCAGTTCAAACAGGTTGTTTTACTCTTCCAGCGAAACTAGTTCTGTTTCCAGCGAAACTATCATCTTCAGTGATTTACCGAATTTTCAGTGGATTCCAAGGAATCTACAAAGTTTGAAAGAAAGTTCACCTTACTTAGTCAACCCTCCAAGCGAAAGTGGTGGCGAATTTGTCTTAGAATGAAAGTTCTACTAGTGTCGGCGAAACTGTGCGCAAAACTAGAAGTTTTACAGCATTTGCCTAGCGAAACTGCTGCCCTTTTGCCAGCGAATCTACGGGCGAATCTGCCAGCGAAATTATTGAAGTTCAGCGAATCCACTCCTTACTTTGAAAATGACATCAACCAACATTACCATCTCTGATTTGGGGAGTGTTACACCAAATAAGCCACCGAGGCTTATAAACGGAGACAATTTTGAAGATTGGAAGCGGTGCTTGAAGGCCTTTTTCTTTTACACGGATCATAATCAATAGGAATATATAATGAAAGGTCCATACACTCTAACGGTAACTGTCGGGGAACAGACCAGGGTGAACACTGACTCCTCAACCTTTTCTGAAAGAGATATTAAGCTCATCAATCGTGATCAGAAAGCTTTCGGGGCCTTGACCTTATGCTTAACACAAGAGATATACAACCATTTTACTGAACACACAAGTGCAAAGTCTTTGTATGATGCTTTATGTGAATTCTATGATGGAAATGAAGATATGAAGAAGGACAAGAAAGCCCAAGCTGAGAAGGAGTTTAATTCATTCATCGGACACAAGAATGAAAGCCTTACTGATCTTACCAATCGATTTTGTTGGTCTCAAGCATTCTAAAGAAGTATGAAGATCAGTTGGGTAATCATGAGCAGGTGACCAAGCTCTTAGACTCTCTCCCACCCCAATGGAGCTTACAAGTGAGAATGCTGAAGCAGGAGAGAAACTTTGCTGATTACAAGCTTATGGATGTGATCAACAAACTAAAATCTTTTGAATTGGATCTGAAGAGAAGGGAACATAATCAATCCTTGGTGCCAGCCACTGTATATCCACAAAATACTGCATTGATTTCATCCGCTGCAAAGTCGACCATGTATGGTGCAGCTTATGGTGGATCTACAGGAATTGGTATGTTAGACAAGGCAAGTGGTGGACCAATAATTGTTGGTTCAAGCTTAAAGACATCTGTCACCACTCAAATTCCTTCTGATACCATGGCACTATTTGGGATGTTTGTTCATTGTTATGAAGCCTTAGTTACTTGAGAACTCAAGGGTAAGGGGATAACAGTTGAAGACATGTATCAGGTGGATCCTGATGATTTAGAGGAAATTGACATTCAATGGCAAATGGCCATGCTCACACTGCGTGCAAGGAGATTTATGGAGCGCACTGGCAGAAGAAAATTTGGCAATCATAATCAAAATTCCAAACTTGGTTTTGATAAGTCAAAGTTGAGATGTTTCAATTGCAAGCAGTTTGGTCACTTTAAAAGAGAATGTCCATCTCCAATCATCACTGAACCAGGAACGACTGGAACCTCAAAGGTTATCCCAATAGCAGAAAAGGAAGAAGCCAAGCAAAAGAAAGAAATAGTCCTGATATCCAACTTTGACTGGAGTGCTGAGATTGTAGAAACAGAGGAGGAGATCAATCAAGCTTTAGTAGCTGAGCCGGTAAGTATGGAGGAGAAGTTAGTGAAGAGTTTGATCCTTTTAGTGAATTCAAAGATGAGGTTGTGGAAGAAGCTTGTGATGAGGTTGTGATGGAAGAAGCTTGTGAATTCAAAGATGAGGTTGTGATGGTTGTTGAAGAACAGAAGGTTGAAAAAGTTGAAGAAGACAGAAGTTAAGCTAGAGGAAAAGGAAGAGGTGAAAGAGGAAGCAGGTGAAGATCGGAGAGCCAACAAGGAAGCTAAGAAGAAGGAAGAGGAAGAAAGGAAGAAGAACACACCGGTCTGTCAGTGTGAAAAGGCCCTGGCTGCCGAGAAAGTGGTCATGGGTTTTCCTTATGAGGTAATTCAGGATATGTGTTCTTCTCCATGTAAAATTAGATTATTTGGGGTTTACAAAGCAAATAGGTTATTATTAGAAAATGAAAAAGAGCTAAAACAAATAAATAAGGTGCTTAAAATAAACGAGTCTAAATATTTTAAATTAAATGAGGCTTTAAAGAAAATGAGCATTTAAAGAGAAATCTTTTGGAAAGAAATGTTGAAATTGAGTCATTAACTGAGCGTGTAGCTCTTGCTGAGTTTGAAACAAGCAAATTAAAAACAAAGCTTGAAAAATGGACGATATCTGGGATGAAACATAAGGATCTTTGCAAGAAGCAAAGGGGGGCTAGACTTAAAACAAGGCTGGGATTTGATGAAACCACTCATGTTTATCCTTCTCCAAGCACTTATTGCTATTCACATATGCCTACACCTCATCCAATGAATGATTTGATTCAGAATGATACTAACAGTTTGCATGCAGGTCTAGAAGGAGTAAATCATAAGGAGATTCAAGAGGATTATGGTTACGGTAGCAGTAGTGGTTTGGGCAGCTCTAGTCATAGCTTTTCTGATTCCAAAATGTCTTTGAAAGACACTAGTTTAAGTAGTTTTGAATCCCAGTTTGTTTCAGACAGTGACTTTTGTAGTCCTAGTTCTAGTCCATCTCATTCACCACAGTTGTTTCTAGCTCATTTCCAAATGTTATCAATGCTTGTGTTAATGAAAAGAATGAATGTTCAAATGAAACTTCAGTAAGAAGTACAGACTCAAATTCTTTTGAAAAGTTCCTCTCGTCCTCCTATCCCGTCTTTTATCCCAATTCGGATTTCTAAATCAAACGAAACAGGAACATCTTCCTCAGAAATTAAAATTATTAATGTAAATGAATCAAAATCTGACAAAATTAAGGTATCAAAAGAAAATGTAAAAGAATCATATGATACATGCAGCAATTCTGATTCACTTACGACTGATTCTGAGGAAGATAGTGCAGGTGATCACAATCCTGTTTCTCACTGCAAAAAGAAAGGTTTGAAATCCCATTGCTTTAAATGTAGGAAGGATGATCACGTGATTTCCTAAATATGTTGATAAGAATGTACATAATCGTTCTTTGGGTAGTAGATTAAATCATTTTGTAAATAATCTCTTTTGTAAAAATTCATTTGATTCAAAACCCAAGTTAGTCAAAACTTGGGTTCCTATTTCCAAAACCTAACAATCATTGTGTTCTAAAGCCAAGATCATTCTCGAAAAGCTGTCAATAGCTTATGGCATGTTGATAGCGGATGTTCCAGGCATATGACCGGATTGAAAGATCTTCTCACCAACTATAGGATAATAAATGAGGATATGTCGCATTTGCTGGAGACAAGAAATGTGGAAAGATGATTGGTCAAGGCGAAGTCTCAAATGGTTTATTAACTCTGGAGAAAGTGAACTATGTTCCAGAACTGGCATTCAACTTATTGAGTGTATCACACATATGTGATAAAGACATTCGAGTAGTGTTTATGGCTAATGAATGCTTGTTCCTGAAACCCGAGTTCACTGTTCCAGAGGATTTAATAATCATGCGAGCTCCAAGGAAGAATGATACATACCTGCTGATGGGCCTTGTCACATGTAAAACAAGTAAGTTTAACCACTTAAACTTAAAAAAAACGCAACGGAAATATAGAGTTAACATGTGGCTTATAATCTGAAAATTTTCATTATTTTCAAGCATAAACAAAACCCAAGAATAAGAATCAAAATGTATGTGAAATGGTGTGCTATCAAACAAGACAAAACAACCATAGGGTGTGCAAGAAATCAACCTTTCTTGGACAAGTGATGTAGATATATGAGATGAAGATGAAGATGTTTTTGAATATCCAGCCCCCAAGAGAGAGAGCCTCAAGTTTTTGATACCCACAAGCCCTTCCAAACACCTACTTGTTAGGTAGTTAAGCACCAAAACAAAACCCCTCTTGAACAATCCGAATCAGCCAAGATATTCTTGAATGCAGCCAAGAAAAACCAATTTTTCAGCTTGCTTCTTTCTTCTTGAATCCGAAAATCAAAAGGGTTTTGAGAGAGTATTTTTGCTTTGTGTGTGTAGGATAATGTGTGAAGTGATGGAGGAGTGTTGGAGAGGTAAATGATCTTGCAAAGACCAAGATAAGAGGGAGTTCCCAAGGCCCATGTGGGCGGCCGAAAATTAGAACCAAAAGGGTTCCCCCTCTTTTTAATTTTATAAAATTTCACTCCTTTATCTCCATAGTTTATAAAATTAAAACCAATTTTAATTTTATAACATCAACACACACACACACACACACACACACACATATATATATATATATATATATTTGTTATTATTTAACCAAATTAAATGACAAACAAATAATATCTCATGAACAAATTATCCATATAATGTTGTTCTTAAACAAAAGCAAAGTTTTAGAAACAATTTTCTAAATTGGTGTCAATATTTATTTGTATGATCTCATCAACAAATAAATATATATTGGTGTTTGTTTAGCTTGTTATTGGGTATGACCCGACTTGGATCATAACGTACTAACCACATCAATCTTGTATGTGTCTTGGGCATATAAGATCCAACAATCTCCCACTTGCACAAGATTCATAAAAGATTGATGCAAGTAGTAAATACCGCCTAACAACGGTTTACTACCCTTAATACGTATGACTAAGTGCCATTCAATAACATCATCCTCTTCAAGTACCATACTTGAAATGTTTTAGGTGAATCAATCATCTATACTTTTGTCACAGATGTCATGTTAAATCTCTGAGACACAGAGTGATCATTCTCTGTTGATTTTACTTTATCAAGCCTTAGACATCTTACTCTTAACGAGTAAGAGGGACAAATCCCATCTTGACTACATACGTCTATCACAATTATCTTTTATTATACCTGAACTCAGACTTATGTACTGCCATATTTCAGAACAACGAAGAACTGAGCCAAAGTATAATATTTGGTAAATATCAAGACCCAATATGTATCTCAGGTTAGAGGATACCAAATGATGTTCGCCTTTAGTCAAAATTACTTATGATCAATCAAGAAGATTCCATGTAGTAATGTTTGAGATGTAGGTCAGTCCCATATTTGCATCCCATAAATATCTATGAACTTTGGCAGCAACCTTTTGCTCTATATTCATCCATATGAATATCTACCAATCCAAGTTCATAATAGCATTACCTTCATACTTGTTCCCACAAGCATGAACAACTACGGATGTTCTGAGTAAATAATTTACTCATGGATTTTAAACATGCAAAATAGGAATATTAGTTGAATTATTATAACCAAATAATCCATTCAAGTAATATAGGGTTACAATATCTTAATACAAAAATTAAAGATCAAATCCAGTCACTAGAATATTGCAGTCCCATGGCACAAGCATGACTTTCGTGCTTTGCCTTTTCAAGAAGCTTCGTGAGTGGATCCGCAATGTTTTGATCCGTGTGAACTTTACGAATACATATCTTTCCCTTTTCAACTTCATCCCTTATGTAGTTGAATCTTCATTCAATGTTCCTAGTCTTTTGATGTGCACGAGGTTCCTTGATTTGAGCAATCGCACCCTCGTTATCACAAAGAATTTCTAGGGGATCCTGAATGGAAGGGACAACCCCTAGATCGACAATGAACTTCTTTAACCACGCAGTTTCCTGAGCTGCTAATGAAGTGGTGATGTATTCAGATTCTGTAGTTGATAATGCCACCACATCTTGCTTAGAGCTCTTCCAAGAGATCGCTCCTCCATCCAAGATGAAAATGTACCCCGATTGTGATCGTGAATCATCCCGATCAGTTTGGAAACTCGCATCCGTGTAACCTCTTACAACGAGTTCCTCATCACCAGATCCATAGATTAGGAACATATCTTTAGTCCTCCTTAGGTACTTAAGTATGTTCTTAACAACCATCCAATGACTGCTTCCAGGATTTTGTTGGTATCGGCTTGTCATGCTCAAAGCGCATGACACGTCCGGTCTAATGCATATCATTGCATACATGATGGATCCTATAGCAGATGCATACGGGATTCCCTTCATTTTGTCTTGCTCATCCTTTGAGCTTGGGCATTGAGTCTTACTTAATATCGTTCCTCTTTGAATAGGTACAGTACCTTTCTTAGAGTTTTCCATCTTGAACCTTTTCAAGATCTTGTCAATGTACGCACTTTGATTTAAACCTATCAACCGCCTTGACCTATCCCTATAGATGTTTATTCCTAAAATATAGGCGGCTTCACTAAGATCCTTAATGGAGAAACAGTTTCCAGGCCAGGCTTTTACACCTTCCATGGTTGGAATGTCATTTCCAAATAGTAGAATGTCATCGACATATAATACTAGGAAAGTGATGATGCTCCCACTGGCTTTCTTATATACACATGCTTCATCAGCGTTTTTGATGAACCCAAATTTGACTATTTCTTCATCAAAACGGTGATTCCAACTTCTTGATGCTTGCTTCAATCCATAGATTGATTTCATTAACTTGCATACCCTGTTAGGATATTTTTTATCGACAAAACCTTCAGGCTGAACCATATAGACATCTTCCTCAAGATATCCATTTTGAAAAGCGGTTTTGACATTCATTTGCCAAATCTCATAATCAAAATGAGCAACTATGGCAAATAATATCCTAATAGACTTTAGCATTGCTACTGGTGAGAAGGCCTTATCATAATCAACCCCTTGAGTTTGAGTGAAACCTTTTACTACAAGTCTAGCTTTATAAGTATCCAAGTACCCATGCATATCGGTTTTCTTCTTGAAAACCCACTTACTTCCAACTATCTTGGAGTTAAGAGGTGGTTCAACCAAGTCCCATACTTGGTTGTCATACATGGATTGCATCTCAACGTTCATGGCTTCAAGCCATTTGTCACAATCCAAATTGGACATTGCATCATGATAGGTGGTTGGTTCATCGAAATCTACCACATAGCATCCATCCACGAAAAATCCATATCTCTCAGGTGGATTACTAATTCTACCAGATCTGCGAACGTTTTGTGTATATTGATCAACCACTTGATCATTCTCAACATCCTCATGTTGAGTGCTAGTGTCAACCAAACGTGTATCGGTTTGTGGTTCTTGATCCTCCTCAAGATCCACAGTTCTATTGCTAGTTCTTTCCGTAAGGAACTTAGCTTCTAAGAACTCAGCCTTCTTGGCAACAAACTCCTTTTGTTCCAATGGATCATAGAAATAATATCCCATAGAATCTCTAGGATATCCAATGAAGATACACTTAGTGGAACGACTTTCTAGCTTGTTTGAGGTGGGAGTCTTAACATAAGCCTCACAACCCCATACCTTTAAATATGAGAGCGATGGAACCCTTCCATGTCATTTCAAAAGGTGTCATTTCCACTTTCTTGGTTGGGGCCATATTCAAAATACGGGCCGCTGAGAGCAAAGCGAAACCCCAAAATGATAGAGGCAGTGAGCTTCTAGACATCATAGATCGAACCATATCCAATAGAGTTCGATTTCTCCGCTCGGACACACCATCATGTTGTGGTGTTCTAGGTGGAGATAGTTGTGAGACAATACCACAACTTCTAAGATGATCTCTAAAAGCATCACTTAGGTATTCACCTCCTCTATCGGTGCGGAGAATTTTTATTTTTTTGTTGAGTTGATTTTCTACTTCATTTTGGAAGACTTTGAACATTTCAAAAGCTTCATCTTTGTGTCTTAGTAAGTACACATAACCATATCGACTATAGTTGTCGGTAAAGGTAATGAAGTATCTTTCATGGTACCTAGTAATTGGCTTAAAAGGACCACATACATCCGAATGTATGATGCCTAATAAATCTTTTGCACTTTCGGACTTGCCTTTAAAAGGTGCCTTAGTCATTTTACCTTGTAAACAAGATTCACATACATCAAATGAATAATATTCATTTGCTTTTAAAAGACCATTCTTTTGAAGTGTTTGTATGCGTTTCTTGTTTATATGACCAAGACAGCAATGCCAAAGATAGGTATCGCTCAAATCCAATTTGAGTTTTTAGTGGTGGTTTGGTACAATGAGCTATCACATAATGTGTTTTCACGAACCGATTCATAAATACCATTAACAGGAATAGCTTTAAAATAAAACGTGCCATTTGAAGAAACATGAATTTCATTCTCAATAAATGACAAAACATAACCATATTGTCTTAATTGGGCAACAGAAATAACGTTCCTAGTCAAACTAGGAGCATACAAAATATTGTTCAAAACTTCTTCCAAACCATTTGAAAGCTTCAAGATGTAGTCCTCTCGGCCTTCAACTTGAACTTTCGCCCCATTCCCCATGTAGAGGCTAACATCCTCTTTCTTGAAGTCCTTACTTCTTTTGAACCCCTGCAATAAATTGTAAAAGTGAGTTCCACATCCGGTATCCAATACCCATGTGTTAGAGGATATTAAATTTAGATCAATATGAATCATGTAAATTGTACCTGAGGTTTGCCCAGCATCCCTCTTAGCTTACAACTCTTTGAGATGGACTGGACAATTCCTTGCCCAATGTCCAATCTCCCCACACTTGAAGCATGGGTCATTTGAAGCAACCTTTTGCTTTTTCTCCGCTTGTTTTGGTGGTGGCGCTCTTACCAATCCCTTCCCTTTTCCCCTAACGTACCCTTTCCCCTTGGCAACATTTGCCTTGGGTGCGGGGTGAGGCCTCTTCTTGTTCCCACCTTCATTGATGGTGAGAATGGGTAAAACCTTTTTACCCATGGCCGCCTCGACAGTTTTGAGCATAGAGTGAAGCTCACTTATGTTCTTGTCCCACCCGTTTATGTTATAATTCATGACAAAGTTGTCAAACCTCTTTGACAAAGAGTTGAGGATCAAATCCGTAGCCAACTCTTTCGAGACGGGACAATTCAGCCTTTCGAGGCGGTCGATGTGGCTTTTCATCTTAAGTACATAAGATGAAACAGATTGAGTGTCATCCACACGTCATGCATGGAGTGCTCGAACCGTTTCGAAGCGCTCTACCCTTGCTTGTTGTTGGAACGTTTCCTTTAACTGGGTAATTATGTCGTATGCTCCATGATGTTCATACTCCTTTTGGAGATCCGGAGTCATACTTGCCAACATGAGGCGAGACACTTGGACCGAGTCCTCAGTGTATTTCACCCAATTCATAAAGACCTCCTCATCTTCCTCATTAGGTTGATCAGGAATCGGATCGTCTAAAACATAATATCGTTTCTCTTGCTTGAGAACAATTCTCAAGTTTCGAAACCAATCAATAAAGTTATTATGGTTTAGACGCTCCTTTTGGAGAATGGTCCTTAGTGATAGTGAGTGAGCGGACGTGATTTCATTTTCATTATTGTTGGTGGCCATCAACAAAATTTTAACAAAGCTCAATTTTAGTATTTACGATATTGTCCATATTTTAATAATTAAAGCCCTTTTATGTGTCTTACACAATTTTAAAATTCTAGAATCCAACATTACATTTAAATAGTGGTTTGGTGACCTTTATACCATTATTTAAATTAACAAGGCAGTCAACGTTTTGACAATTGCAACCCTTTGCAACTTCTAGGGTATGGGATCGACTTACACATCATATGTGTGGTCGGCACGTTTATCCCATCAACACCTTTGTAAACCATATTTTAGGTGATCCATTTAACATGGTTTGCAAATCAAGTTACCCTTCTTGTACACACATCTGAGTTTTCCAACATAAGTGGTTAGGTGATCTTTATCCCATAAATATGGTATCCCCACCTTAAGTCACAAGTTCCCTCTAAATGGTTAGGTGACCTTTATCTCGTTTAGAGTTTCCAAATGACTCAAGTGTTGTGCAAAAGGATGGTGTTAAACTTGTTTGTAAAGAATTTAAAGCTTTCACAATCTAAGTTTAGAACTCTATGTACTTTGTATTTGCATGATTTCAAATACAAGGTACCCTATGGTTCACCTTTTAATAAAACTCCTTTTATTAAAATCATTAATCCTTTTAATAACCTTTTATTAACCACTTAATGATAAAGAACCATCAATTTTTAGCTTGTTAAGTTTGTTAATGAGTTTGTTAAGCATATCCAAATATCAACCAAAACATCAAACAACAAACATCCAAACAAGCATAAACATACAAACATGAGTGCATAACTATAGCCACTAGGTTGACCACACTTGTTTGCCATCATAAGCGTTGTCTAAAGGTCTTTCCTAAGGGTTAAATAATAACACATCATATGTGTCCATGAACTCCCACTTGAATCCACATCCAAAACTTCAAGTGTCCATGCCTTTCATGTCCATCTTTGGGTCTTCATCTTGTGCATCTTCCGTTTACAAAAATTATATCCTAATATTTTTCTAATAAAAGAAATGCACCTAATCTATTTATTACATAACCAAATGAATAAATAATTACAACCCAAAAAAAATAAACATAAACATTACAACCCTTTTATGAATCAAAACCAACATGACAATTTCAATCAACCAAAACCAAAACACAAGAGGCCAAGGCTATGTTATGCACTAAAATTGTGAAACATATTCAACATCCAAGAGCTTAAAATGAATCCCTTATTTCAGCCCTAAAGTTTTGGCCAACATGAACCAAAACTTTGGGATTTTATCCAAACAATACAATCAGCCATTTGACTATTATCTTTCAAGGTTTATACTATAACCATGTGAGAATAAACTTTGAAACATAAGGGATTTCATTATCTACAACAAATCAGCCCCTAATGGGTTGAAAAAGGTCCATGACAACTAACTTTTCAAGACCATTTGAAGCACATATTCCACATAACCGGCTCTAGATGCCATTGATGGGCCTTGTCACATGTAAAACAAGTAAGTTTAACCACTTAAACTTAAAAAAAAAACGCAGCGGAAATATAGAGTTAACATGTGGTTTATAATCTGAAAATTTTCATCATTTTCAAGCATAAACAAAACCCAAGAATAAGGATCAAAATGTATGTGAAATGGTGTGATATCAAACAAGACAAAACAACCATAGGGTGTGCAAGAAATCAACCTTTCTTGGACAAGTGTTGTAGATATATAAGATGAAGATGAAGATGTTTTTGAATATCCAGCCCCCAAGAGAAAGAGCCTCAAGTTTTTTATACCCACAAGCCCTTCCAAACACCTACTTGTTAGGTAGTAAAGCATCAAAACAAAACCCCTCTTGAACAATCCGAATCAGCCAAGATATTCTTGAATGCAGCCAAGAAAAACCAATTTTTCAGCTTGCTTCTTTCTTCTTGAATCCAAAAACCAAAAGGGTTTTGAGAGAGTATTTTTGCTTTGTGTTTGTAGGATAATGTGTGAAGTGATGGAGGAGTGTTGGAGAGGTAAATGTTGGATCATGATAAGGCTGGTGCAACCAAAATCTCTTCATAGTCAATTTTTGGTACTACATTCAAAGGCTTCTGAAGCTGAAAAGAAGATCTTCCGAAAGTCTGAAGAACAGCTGAAGATATCTACTGAAGGCAAAAGCTGAAGTCAACTGCTGAAGACAACAGCTGAAGCCAACAGCTGAAGACTATCTTCCGAAGACAAAGTCTGAGCTTCCGAAGACAAAGTCTGATGAAAGAGCTGAAGACAAAGTCTGAGCTTCCGAAGACAAAGTCTGATGAAAGAGCTGAAGACAAAGTCTGAGCTTCCGAAGACAAAGTCTGATGAAAGAGCTGAAGACAAAGTCTGAGCTTCCGAAGACAAAGTCTGCTTCCGAAGACAAAGAAGACTCCAAGCCTCGAAAGAAGCAGTCTTCCGAAGTATAAGTGCCTTCGGAAGAAGATATTCTTCCGAAGTACTTTATCCTTCGGAAGACATTGCTATGTCCAGCAGATAAAAGTATGGTCCCTGACAGTCCGCTGCAGACCTCTGATACAGCATGGCATCTTCCTAAAGAGCCATGTTGTTGACCATACTTTATTCTACTGTTCACCTTTTTATGATAGTACATGTTACCAACTTTAGTTGGTGACAAAAGGTAAGTCAGGGACATGTCCTGACTACCAACTCTCAGGCAAAATGTCTGAAAGATCTCACCTAGAGTCTTGTAGTATAGATGTAAGGTTAGAGGTGTCCAGCTGGAATCAAAGTATTCCCGGCTGTAGGTAGTATTTGTAACACCCGGAAAATTTTCTAATCGAGTCAAATGATAGTGATGGGCTCGGATGAAAACCATTTAATGAATATAAAATGGTTGCGGGTATTACACCGAGTTAACTCTCCGGGTCACGAGTTTAACGAGTTCGGGGTCCCGGGAACGCCTGGCATATAAATAGATGGATCAGCTGAGCAACTCTCATTTTCACTCAAACGTCCATTCTAGAGAGAGAAAGTGTAGAGAGAGAAAGTGCCGGATTGAAGCTCGGGTGGTCAAGAATCGAAGGCTGGTGTTTGTGGACTCCTAAACTACAAGAATCAAGGTAAGAAACGTATCTAAATTGCTGCATTGGGTGAAAAACCCGAGTTTGGGTTTTTGGGTTTTTAAAGGGGCAAAAATCGCCCCAAAACACACGTTTTAGGGTAAGAAAACGTGTAATGAGCTTAGATATAGCTTCCTAGATGATAATCCAAGGGTTTGGGTGGAAAGGACTGGATTTTTGGGCTACAACGAGCTGATTCGTAAATTTCAGCTCGTTCTGCGAATTTAAGGTCTCGACCAGCGAAACTGTAAGTTCGTCCAGTGAAACTGGAAGGATTTACAGCGAAGTTACAGTTTCGCTGCAGCGAAACTACATATTCGCCTTAGCGAAACTATAGTTTCGCTGATGACTATGCCAATGCCCAAGTTGACCTTAGATATTGCGAAACTAGGGAATTCCAACGAAAGTTGGGCGCTCGAGGTAGCGAATCTGTCCAGCGAAACTGGCAGAAATGCTGCCCTGCGAAACTAGCAGCGAAACTGCCGATTTGCCCAGCGAAACTGCTGGCGAATTTACGGGCGAAACTACCTGCGAACTTAGTAGCGAAATTAGGCAGAAATTAACTCTTTTGAGTGTTAACTTATCTGCAGGCAGTGTAGTGTGACCCGCGACTTTAAGGCTTGATTGAGAAGCTGCTTGTCAAGCACAGGTGAGTTCTAGGACCCCTCATTTACATGTTTTCAAACGATTTTGGGGCTGGAACACATATAAAAACCCGATTTTGTAAAGTGTATGTTTAACCCATTTGGGTGTAATCATTTGTAGTATGTTTAAAGTACGAATGTGGACTTGTATGTGTTTGTATGATGCCCTAGCATGATTTCCCAAGGTTTAGGAGGGATAATTAGGGCTGTTGAACTCGAGGAGATGCGTAGTTGGATTCTGGCTTTCGGGGGAAAGTGTAGGAGTAAGTCCTGACATGGAATTTTCCATAAGTGCCTGTAGATGACTGTTGATGTAGGTTATGTGTGTATGACACCTTGCAGGCTTATAGACGGTCCTCATCGGGCATAATAGTAATGTTGCATGTTTATGCATGATATATGATATGTAAGTATGACAAGCATACAATGATATACGAGTAAGGCTTAGGAGTGATATGTGTGTATGACGCCTTGTATGATGATGTATGAATGGTATGTGTGTTCCTTACGATAATGTACGTATATCATTCCACAACTTTACGCATTATGATGACAAATAAACGAAGTATTATGTAACGTAAAGTGAAAGATAATGAAAGAGGAACGTGACGATGAATGCATGTATTAATGAATAAGTGAAAGATGAATATGACGACGAATACATGCATTAATGAACTAACGAAATAAGTCTTGTAAGAATTGGATAAGGTAAACGGGTCCTTCTTTGTGATTGACCATACGTATGGTACCTCTACCGCTTACCTCTAGTACTGCGGCACCACGTTTAGCTGTCTCTCCATAGACTTCGGCCCAGTACTGTGGCATACGCTTTGCTGTTCATTTAATGACTTCAGCCCAGTACTGTGGCATACGCTTTGCTGTCTCTGGATTGACTTCGGCCCGGTAGCTAATAATGTTCGAGGTTTAGCATATGGTATTGGTACAGATGATATCCAATGTACAAGCAAAGTTATAAAGGACGAATGAATAAATAAACGAAAGAGATAATAAAGATATTATCTATGTGGATACGTATGATGTATGATCATGTAAAGAAAAGAATGGTCCTTAAGGGAAACGAAGTATGTTTATTATAAAACTAGAACTCACTCAGCAACGCTGACTTTTTTTATGTGTTTCCAGTTGGCAGGTAGTGTTGCTGGGGATGGCACGAGGCGGCTACTCAGCTCTTTTGGGATGGCATTCTTTTGTTAATGTTTTTGTATTGTAATGCAAACAAACGATATTTTGTAATGAGTGTTGTATTACTTTGCAAAAGCATTTATATTAAAATGAAAAAGTTCTTTTATTGATTCCGCTGCGATGATTTAAATAAGAGTATGATTTATGTGCGATGAACCACCAACCGTAAGGCGCCCGGGAGCGGGGCCTTACAAGTTGGTATCAGAGTTAAAGTTTAAGTGAAATGGGTAATTTTTCAAAATAAACCTAAACTTAAACTGAAAATGGGACAAAAAGGAAGGGAATGCCATCTGAGTAGCTGCGTGCCATCAGGTATTTTCTTAAGACTAACTAGCGGTATGTGCGCATGTTATGTGATTATATGTTACTGTTAGGCTTAGATGCTAATGTAGTCAGGACAGGTGATGCTCGGGGTGCGAAGAGTAAAGTAAGTGGCTAATCATAACTGGCCACTGTAATTAGGGACTTACTATACTTGACATAAACTGAGCTATTCCCTTGAATGACCGTGTTGGTATTTGAACCTTTCAGTGTGTGTCAAAAGATGGCTAGCGGTAGATCTCTTAAGGTTTTGCCAGATGGGGGTCGTGGTAAACGTGGTGTTGAACCGCGTGTCACGAGAAGCATGGCTAGGGCGGCTGGAAGGGCACTCGAAGAGCCTGAGGCCCCTCACCTGGAGGGCAGCGATGATGGCACTAGTTTGAGGATCGCCATGAAAGAGGCTGTTGTGGAGGGAGTCCAACAGGCCTTACAGGCAATTCTGCCATCCATGGTGACTGAGGTAATTAGAGCGGTGAAAGAGACGACTGCTATTGAAGAAAGCACGAAGAATAGCAACGACAAGAACTGGAACGGAAAGCGGGTTGGACGTGACAGTGCCACCCTCAGTAAAAAGGTTGTAAGGACGGAGGACCGGCGTGCAGCTTCGTCTGGTGCGAGGACGAGGAAGTGTGGTAAGTGTGCCAAAGAACATCTTGGGGAATGTAGATTGGGGACCAATATCTGTTTCCGATGTGGGAAGCACGGTCATGTGGCCAGAGAGTGTGGAGTGGTATGGTGCTACAACTGCAGTGGAAGAGGTCACATAAGCAGGGATTGCAAGAAGCCAAGGGCTGAGGGCGCAGGGCCTTCACGATAATGCTGGAGCAGGCTAGGACGAGCCCCGATATAGTGTCAGGTATGTGTCTAGTAATTCAAACTCTGTCATCCGTGTTGTTTGATTCCGGAGCCAGAAAGAGTTTTTGTTTTTGTTGTTTTTCTATGTTAAGTTGCTCACTAGGAGTAGAAGTATTGATAAGTCCTCTGAAGTAGAAACCGCTATTGGTAAATCCACTAGGGTTACGGATGTGATAGAAGGTTGTGCCATAGAATTAGAGGGCCATAGGTTTGCTGCCAAGTTACATGTGATGCCTCTAGGAGGATTTGATGTAGTGTTAGGGATGGACTGGTTAGCAACCTACGAAGCGAATATCGTGTGCCGAAAGAAGATGATTAGACTGACGGCGACCGACAGACTGACGGCGACCGACGGAAGTCCGGTGACAATATATGGCGATCGAGTTACGACGATTCCGAAGGTGATCTCGATGGCAGTGGCGGGAAAGTGTATGAGGCGCGAATGTAGCGCCTACTTATGTTATGTAAGGAATGTAGAGACGCCAACACCATAGCTATGCGATGTGCCAGTGGTGTGTGACTTTCCAGACGTGTTTCCCGAAGACTTATCGGGATTGCCACCTGACCGAGAGATCGAGTCCCAGATCGACCTGATACTGGGTGCCCAACCTGTCACAAAAGCACCATATCGCTGGGCTTCGACGGAGATGAAAGAGTTGATGGAGCAGTTGCAGGAGCTGCTGGATAAGGGGTTTATCAGACCGAGTATCTCACCTTGGGGTGCTCCGGTCCTGTTCGTAAAGAAGAAGGATGGTAGTATGAGGATGTGCATCGACTACCGCGAGCTGAATAAGCTGACGGTGAAGAACAGATACCCCTTACCAAGGATCGATGACTTGTTTGATCAACTTCAGGGTGCCAGTTGGTTTTCAAGGATAGATCTTTGATCGGGGTACCATCAACTGAAGGTGAAGGAGCAGGATATCCCTAAAACAGCCTTTCGTACGCGCTATGGTCACTACAAGTTTCTTGTCATGTCTTTTGGGTTGACCAATGCGCCGGCTGCTTTTATGGATTTGATGAACCGAGTGTGTCGACCAATGTTAGATAAATCAGTGATGGTATTCATCGATGATATCCTGATTTATTCGAGAAGTGAAGAAGAGCATGCCGGGCATATTCGGGAAGTATTGGAAACGTTGAGAAGGGAGAAATTGTACGCCAAGTTCTGCAAGTGCGCCTTTTGGTTACGCGAGGTGCAATTTCTTGGTCACGTAGTGAATGCAGAAGGAATAATGGTGGACCCAGCAAAGGTTGAGGCCGTGATGCAATGGAAGTCACCGAAGACGCCAACCGAGATTCACAGCTGCTTGGGGCTGGCGAGCTACTATAGACGATTTATTCAAGACTTCTCCAAGATAGCCTCACCTTTGACAAAATTGACTCGCAGGGATGTAAAGTTCGTGTGGGGTCGAGAACAGGAGGATGCTTTTGAGGAATTGAAGACGAGACTGACACAAGCTCCTGTCTTGACATTGCCCGAGGGAAATGAAGACTTGGTGGTCTATTCGGATGCATCCTATTCTGGGCTGGGTTGCGTATTGATGCAACGCGGAAAGGTCATAGCCTATGCATCTCGACAACTGAAGACCCACGAAGTCAATTATCCCACGCACGACCTAGAACTAGCTGCGGTGGTTTGCGCGTTGAAGATTTGGCGGCACTATCTATACGGGACGAAGTGCACCATCTTCACGGATCACAAGAGCTTGAAGTACTTCTTCGAGCAGAAGGATCTAAACATGAGGCAGAGGCGGTGGTTGGAGCTGATAAAAGATTATGATTGTGAGATCCATTACCACCCGGGCAAAGCCAATGTGGTGGCTGATGCCCTTAGCCGGAAGGAAAGGCCCGAGCCGATTCGGGTGAAGGCTTATCAGCTAATTATGACCTCTGACGTGATGACACATGTTAAGGAGTTTCAAGACGAGGCTTTGAAGGAAGATCGTCTTAACTCCGAAAGGATGAGAGGTCTAGTTACAGAACTGGGTGAGAACACTCTAGGTGTTAAGACCCGATTTGGGCGAGTGTGGATTCCTCGGTACGGGGATCTACGTGGAAAGATCATGGATGAGGCCCATAAGACTCGATATTCCATTCACCCCGGTGCTACCAAGATGTACCAAGACATGAAGAAAGACTATTGGTGGCCGGACATGAAGCGTGATGTGGTGGAATATGTGAGTAAGTGCATGACTTATTCACAGGTCAAGGCAGAGCATCAGAAACCGTACGGGAAGATCCAACCGTTGGATATACCCGAGTGGAAGTGGGAGCACATCACCATGGATTTCATCACAAAACTACCACGTACCCCGAGAGGGTGTGATGCTATATGGGTGATAGTAGATCGATTGACGAAGAGTGCCCACTTCCTACCGATCCGCGAGACGTATTCCTCTGAAAGATTGGCGGATCTATTTATCAAAGAAATTGTAGCTCGTCATGGCGTACCGGTGTCTATTGTGTCTGACCGTGACACCCGGTTTACCTCCAAGTTTTGGAAGAGGTTTCATGATGCAATGGGGACAAGGCTACACATTAGCACGGCATATCATCCTCAGACAGACGGTCAGTCTGAGAGGACGATCCAAACACTCGAAGACATGCTTCGGGCGTGCGTGATCGATTTTGGAGGAAGCTGGGACGATCACCTGCCGTTAGCAGAGTTCTCGTACAATAACAGTAACCATGCCAGTATTGGCATGCCACCCTACGAGATGTTATACGGTAGGAAATGTAGGACGCCCGTATGTTGGGGAGATATTGGGCAGAAGGAACTGGGAGGTGTCGAGGTAGTTGAAGCAACGACTGAAAAGTTAGAAAAGATCAAAGCCTTCATGAAGGCGGCGAAAGACAGACAAAAGTCGTATGCTGACAAGAGGCGAAGACCGATAGAGTTCAAGGTCGGTGATCGAGTCATGTTGAAGGTCTCACCCTGGAAAGGAATTATTAGGTTCCGAAAGCGGGGTAAACTGAGCCTGCGGTATATAGGCCCTTTCCGAATTATCGCCCGTGTGGGAGAAGTGGCCTATAGGTTGGAGCTACCAGTTGAGCTGAGTGGAATTCACCCGACCTTCCACGTATCTCATCTAAGGAAATGTTTAGCCGATGAAGATATGGTTGTTCCGCTGGAGGATATTGAAGTAGACGAACAGCTCAACTATGTGGAGCAACCAGTAGCGATCATCGATAGGAAAGAGAAACGGCTAAGAAAGAAAGTGATTCCTCTTATGCGCGTACAATGGAAGCACATGAAGGGATCTGAGTCTACGTGGGAGACTGAAGAAGAGATGAGACAACATTACCCACATCTGTTCGAAGAGTAACAGGTTTCGGGGACGAAACCTAAATAAGGGGGGTGGACTTGTAACACCCGGAAAATTTTCTAATCGAGTCAAATGATAGTGATGGGCTCGGATGAAAACCATTTAATGAATATAAAATGGTTGCGGGTATTACACCGAATTAACTCTCCGGGTCACGAGTTTAACGAGTTCGGGGTCCCGGGAACGCCTGGCATATAAATAGATGGATCAGCTGAGCAACTCTCATTTTCACTCAAACGTCCATTCTAGAGAGAGAAAATGTAGAGAGAGAAAGTGCCGGATTGAAGCTCGGGTGGTCAAGAATCGAAGGCTGGTGTTTGTGGACTCCTAAACTACAAGAATCAAGGTAAGAAACGTATCTAAATTGCTGCATTGGGTGAAAAACCCGAGTTTGGGTTTTTGGGTTTTTAAAGGGGCAAAAATCGCCCCAAAACACACGTTTTAGGGTAAGAAAACGTGTAATGAGCTTAGATATAGCTTCCTGGATGATAATCCAAGGGTTTGGGTGGAAAGGACTGGATTTTTGGGCTACAACGAGCTGATTCGTAAATTTCAGCTCGTTCTGCGAATTTAAGGTCTCGACCAGCGAAACTGTAAGTTCGTCCAGCGAAACTGGAAGGTACAGCGAAGTTACAGTTTCGCTGCAGCGAAACTACATATTCGCCTTAGCGAAACTATAGTTTCGCTGATGACTATGCCAATGCCCAAGTTGACCTTAGATATTGCGAAACTAGGGAATTCCAACGAAAGTTGGGCGCTCGAGGTAGCGAATCTGTCCAGCGAAACTGGCAGAAATGCTGCCCGGCGAAACTAGCAGCGAAACTGCCAATTTGCCCAGCGAAACTGCTGGCGAATTTACGGGCGAAACTACCTGCGAACTTAGTAGCGAAATTAGGCAGAAATTAACTCTTTTGAGTGTTAACTTATCTGCAGGCAGTGTAGTGTGACCCGCGACTTTAAGGCTTGATTGAGAAGCTGCTTGTCAAGCATAGGTGAGTTCTAGGACCCCTCATTTACATGTTTTCAAACGATTTTGGGGCTGGAACACATATAAAAACCCGATTTTGTAAAGTGTATGTTTAACCCATTTGGGTGTAATCATTTGTAGTATGTTTAAAGTACGAATGTGGACTTGTATGTGTTTGTATGATGCCCTAGCATGATTTCCCAAGGTTTAGGAGGGATAATTAGGGCTGTTGAACTCGAGGAGATGCGTAGTTGGATTCTGGCTTTCGGGGGAAAGTGTAGGAGTAAGTCCTGACATGGAATTTTCCATAAGTGCCTGTAGATGACTGTTGATGTAGGTTATGTGTGTATGACACCTTGCAGGCTTATAGACGGTCCTCATCGGGCATAATAGTAATGTTGCATGTTTATGCATGATATATGATATGTAAGTATGACAAGCATACAATGATGTACGAGTAAGGCTTAGGAGTGATATATGTGTATGACGCCTTGTATGATGATGTATGAATGGTATGTGTGTTCCTTACGATAATGTACGTATATCATTCCACAACTTTACGTATTATGATGACAAATAAACGAAGTATTATGTAACGTAAAGTGAAAGATAATGAAAGAGGAACGTGACGATGAATGCATGTATTAATGAATAAGTGAAAGATGAATATGACGACGAATACATGCATTAATGAACTAACGAAATAAGTCTTGTAAGAATTGGATAAGGTAAACGGGTCCTTCTTTGTGATTGACCATACGTATGGTACCTCTACCGCTTACCTCTAGTACTGCGGCACCACGTTTAGCTGTCTCTCCATAGACTTCGGACCAGTACTGTGGCATACGCTTTGCTGTTCATTTAATGACTTCGGCCCAGTACTGTGGCATACGCTTTGCTGTCTCTGGATTGACTTCGGCCCGGTAGCTAATAATGTTCGAGGTTTAGCATATGGTATTGGTACAGATGATATCCAATGTACAAGCAAAGTTATAAAGGACGAATGAATAAATAAACGAAAGAGATAATAAAGATATTATCTATGTGGATACGTATGATGTATGATCATGTAAAGAAAAGAATGGTCCTTAAGGGAAACGAAGTATGTTTATTATAAAACTAGAACTCACTCAGCAACGCTGACTTTTTTTATGTGTTTCCAGTTGGCAGGTAGTGTTGCTGGGGATGGCACGAGGCGGCTACTCAGCTCTTTTGGGATGGCATTCTTTTGTTAATGTTTTTGTATTGTAATGCAAACAAACGATATTTTGTAATGAGTGTTGTATTACTTTGCAAAAGCATTTATATTAAAATGAAAAGTTCTTTTACTGATTCCGCTGCGATGATTTAAATAAGAGTATGATTTATGTGCGATGAACCACCAACCGTAAGTCGCCCGGGAGCGGGGCCTTACATTATTATATATATCTTCTCCCTGTAACTCTTTATGTAAGCGATTTGAGTCCAAGTGTCTTGTAATCCTTTGAGTTGAGAAGCAATATATAAAAGTACCTTGAAAATTTACTTGCTGTGTTAAATTTTCTTACTGCTTGTTACTTGATATATTGTGATCAACTCTTCATAAGACTGCTTGCTGAGTGTTGATTCACAGTGAGTTGAGAGGAAAACCACCCGAAATCCGATCCTGCAATTGGTATCAGAGCTCCAGGCTCTTGATTGTGAGATCTTACCATCCTAATCAACCTGTTTTTCACTCCTCACCACAATCCACTCACTCAAATGGCTGCTCTATCCAAGGCTGATATGGAAACCGGTACCTTGACCAAGTCCCCCATGATCACCCCTGAAGATTTTGACACATGGTGTATCAGGATGGAAGGCTTCATCAAGTGTCAAGATTCAAGGATGTGGGACTCCATTGTCAATGGTCCTTTCATACCAAGCACTACATCTGCCACTGGTAATCGGATCATCCCAAAAGATGTTGATGATTACTCATAGGAAGATAGGAAGAGAATAGAGCTAGATCAAAGGGCTATGACTTGTCTCCAAACTGCTCTCCCCAACTCCGTCTACAGACGCTTCAAGAAGTGCAAGACTGCTAAAGATTTATGGGAAGCTTTGAAGCTGATGTATGAGGGATCCAAGGAAACTCAAGAGAACAAGAAAGATCTCTTGAAGCAGCAGTTTGAGAACTTTACTTTCAAGGCTGGTGAGACCTTGACTCAATAATACTTCAGGTATGTTGAGCTAGTAGATACTCTGGCGGACATTGGAGTAGCTCTTGAGAACAGAGACATAGTTAGGAAGTTCATGTCTTCGCTTCCTAAACTATGGACTCACTACTGTGTTGTCATCAAGAGAACTTCGGACCTTAAGACTCTTTCTCTCACAGAGTTGTATGGTATCCTAAGTGCATTTCAGATGGAGATGAACATGCAGAACTCCTCTGACCACTCCAATAACCAACTGAGTTCAGCCCTTCATGTGGTTGAAAGGGAAAGCATAGAACCACAGCATTAGTTGCTATGCTACCCTGACAACTCACATACTGGACCCTTTATTACTCTACCTGAGACTCCAAAGTCTCAAAAGGTTCAACACAACTCCTTTCAGGACGGTTGTGCCTTTGTCTCTGGAAGTGGACACTCAGGTGATTTTCAATACTGCTTTGATGATCTTGAGTGCTTCAGTCCAGATGATGTGGAGTATATGGACATTGTCCAGCAGATGGCTCTTTTAACTTACAGAGCGAAGAAGTTCTTCAAGAGAACTGGAAGGCAATTCCCTCAAAACCCAGTCAACAGCAAGTTTGGGTTTGATAAGAGTAAAGCAAGGTGTTACAACTGCAACCAACTTGGTCACTTTGCTAGGGAATGCCAGGCTCCCAAGAACAACTCAGGAACCCCACAGGCCTCCACACATCCCACTGCTCCCAAGCATGAAGAAAAGTCAACTGAAACAGCTGCTGTTGCTCAGGAAGTTGACTGGAGCTTCATGGTACAGGATGTGACTCCCGCTCAAGCACTCATGGCTGGAACAGATGATGATCAGGTATATGAACATCTTTGTACTGCTGCCTGTATTGCTAAAGTTAAATTGTATAAGGATTACATTTCGGAAATCAGATCTGAGGTTGAGTCTTTAAATGTGCTAAAATCTGACTTTAAAAGAGCTGAATCTGACTATCAAAGGAAAATTAATGAGTTAGAGAAAACTGTGTCTCTTTTAAAACATGAAAAGACTAACTATAAGACTCAAATCAAAGATCTGATCTCCAAACTTTCTGAAGTTCAAGCCCAGTTAGTCACAGCTGAGGCTCAAGCCAGGAAGCAAGCTATTGCTGAGCAAAGCTTCCAAACTATTCTTGCATCAACCTCTCATTCCAAAATGTTTTATCAAAACAAAGAAGGGTTGGGAACCAGTGAAATAGCTCCACCACACTCTTATGAGTCTATTAGACTACCTAGATGTGGTACTGAAGAGCAAGAGGTTCCAACTGCTGACCCTTCTCTATTGGAACTAGAGGATGAAGTGAAAATAGTGGCCTCCACAGGGGAGAAACAGGAGGATACACCCATCTCCACCTGTGATGACCAAATCCTGATCACCAAGGCAAGAAGAAGCAGAGCTAAAGCTGCTAGAAGGACTGCCAAAAAGGTTGCAGAGTCCAACCTTAAGTTTGACCCTAAGCAAAAGGGTGTCTTCATTTCTGCCGGATTTCAAGTGGTAGGTACTCCTGATTCAGGAAAGGAGTGTAGTACCAGCACTCCTGTCCTACTGAAGGATCAGAAGTTGAAATGGAAAGTTGCTGATGACGAGAGGAAACCCAAGAAACAGCAACCTGCAAGTTCCCAGAAGACTAACATTGCATGCATAATGTGTGGTCTGCACAACCACATGGCTAAAGATTGTTACTACAATCCAGCAAGCACACATTATGCAAATAATGTTAGAAAGGAAGGAGTCAGAGAAGGTTTCTCAGTTGGACCACTTCAAAAGGTCCAAATGATGAAAAAGGGAAATTTGGTCTCGGAAGCCAAGTTGCTTTCGAAAGAAACTACTTCTTCCGAAGGGAAAATGGCTTCGGAAGCCAAACCATCTCAGAAGAAGACTACTTCGGAAGAAAAGGTGGTGAAGGCTTCTTCCGAAAAGAGAGAAGCTTCAGAAGAAGACCATGCTGCAAAAGCTTCAACAAGCTCATCCTCAAAGATCAACCAAAGGATGGATTGGAAGATCAAGGAAGATGCTGCGGCCCAAACCTCTTCTTCATCAACGACCTCTATTGAACCCCATTGCATATCTTTTGGTTCAATTATGTCACTATCTTTGGAAGAGCCCAAGACCTGCAAGGCTTGGGCTTCCAAACAAAACTAACCATCTCATCTTATGTGCAGGGACATCCATTTGACAAGAACAACAATATCTGGATTGTAGATAGTGGATGCTCCAGGCACATGATAGGGAACAGATCTCTCCTTCAACAATTCCAGAACTTTGATGGAGGGCCTGTCCAATTTGGAGGTGAGGCCGGAGGATATATTTCTGGCAGAGGAAGTATATCCAATGGTAGAATAAACATTGACAAAGTTCACTTTGTCAAACAGCTTGAACACAATCTGTTAAGTGTTTCTCAATTCTGTGACCAGAAGCATCAGATGCTTTTCACAGAACATGAGTGCATTATCCTCAGACCAGGGATGACAATTCCTCCGGAATTGGTGCTTCTCAGATCTCCCAGGAAAGGGGATATGTACAAGCTAGATATGAACAATGCTTCTCCTATGGGTGAAGTATCATGCTTTCTTTCCAAAGCTGACAGTGATGAGTCAACACTATGGCATAAACGCATGTGTCATGTGAATTTTAAAACAATGAATAAATTGGCTAAAAATAACTTGGTACATGGTTTGCCTAAAAAGGAAATTTTCTGCAAAGATAACTGTGTTGCATGCCTGAAAGGGAAACAACACAGATCATCTCATAAATCCAAATGTGTTAACTCTATCACTACTCCATTACACTTATTGCACATGGATCTCTTTGGACCCACAAGTATAATGAGCATTGGAAGGAAATCATACTGCCTTGTGATCGTTGATGATTTTACAAGATTTATATGGGTATTCTTTTTAAGAAGTAAAGATAAAACTGCTGAAACTTTAAAATCTTTTATTCTTAAAATAGAAAATCAAATTGATCACAAGGTTAAGATTATTAGAAGTGATCAAGGGACTGAGTTTAAGAACTTCGTTCTTGACTCATTCTGTGACTAAAAGGGATTGCCAGACAATATAGTGCTCCCAGAACTCCTCAACAAAACGGTGTTGCTGAGAGGAGGAATAGGACACTTATTGAGGCTGCTCGGACCATGTTAGCTGATTCAAAGCTGCCTCTAACATTCTGGGCAGAGGTAGTCAGCACTGCATGCTATGTGCAGAACAGGGTTCTTGTAGTGAAGCCCCATGGAAAAACCCCTTATGAGTTATGGAACAAGAGGCCACCGTTCATTGGCTTTCTAAGGTCCTTTGGCTGCAGGTGTACCATACTTAACACAAAGGACAACTTGGCAAAGTTTGCTGAGAAGTCGGATGATGCTATCTTTATTGGATACTCTTCTAGCTCCAAAGCTTATAGAGTATACAATATCAAGAATCAACAATTTGAGGAGTCATCCAACATAGTTGTTAATGAGCACACTCCTTGTGTTAGGGGGAATGGACCTGAGTATATCTTTGATTTAGAATTGTTTCCAAACTATTCTAAACCATCTTGTGAGAATGTTTCAGCTGGAACAGGTGCTCAAAGTGATGCTGATGCTGATGCAGGTCAACTATATGAGCTTCCCAGACCTATTCCAAATTCTCCAAGAGCTGAAGGGCAACAAGCTTCAACTATTCACAGATCTGACAGTGTAACTATCTCCAGAAACAGTGAAGCTTCAACAAGTGAATCACTTGATAAACCTCAAAGTTCCTCAGGTGATCCATTACAACACCAGGTTGAGGGAAGCGGTATTCTGAAGGAACAGGCAACTGTTAATACTACTTCACAACCAACCATTGATGATGTTTCTCAATCATTCAATCAGTCCTCATTGAATGACTCTGGAACAGCAGTTGGACTGAGTGATCCAGTTCCAGATCAGAATATCTCTAACCTAGACTTATCTCTGCAACTGGAAGTGATTCCTCGTCTTAGGATTCATAACACTCATCCAACTGAGAACATCATAGGGAATGTCTCTGAGGGTGTGAGAACAAGAGGACAAACTCATCATGGGAATGTCTGCTTGTACTCATGCTTCCTGTCTCAGATGGAACCAAAGAAGGTAGAAGATGCCTTAAAGGATAGTAGTTGGGTTGAATCGATGCAGGAGGAGCTGCTTCAATTCAGAAGACAAAAGGTCTGGAATTTATGCCCACTACCATCTGGTCAAGTACCCATAGGCACAAATGGGTATTCAGGAACAAGAAAGATGATAGAGGATTGATTATCAAGAACAAGGCAAGACTAGTAGTTCAAGGGTACACCCAGGAGGAAGGAATTGATTATACTGATGTCTTTGCACCTGTTGCAAGACTTGAGGCAGTTAGGATCTTCCTTGCTTATGCTGCATCCAAGAACTTCACAGTCTACCAACTTGATGTCAAGTGTGCTTTTCTATATGGGGATATAGATAGGGAAATCTATGTATGTCAACCTCCAGGATTTGAAGACCCACAGCACCCCAACTACGTGTGCAAACTGGATAAAGCTCTATATGGCTGCACCAAGCACCTAGGCTGTGGTATGAGACCTTGTCTCAGTTTCTCCTGATGAATAGATACACTAGAGGTACCATTGACAAGACTCTTTTCATCAGAAAGAGTGGAGAAGACATTTTGCTTGTACAAGTCTATGTTGATGACATCATATTTGGTTCTTCAAACGACCAAATGTGCAAGGACTTTGAAAGCATTATGAAGCAGAAGTTTGAGATGAGTTCCATGGGAAAATGGACTTTTTCCTTGGAATCCAGGTGAAACAGATGAAGGAAGGGTTCTTCATAAGTCAATCTAAGTATGTCTCAGACATCTTAGAAAGATTTGAAATGAAGGACTGTAAACCAGCCAAGACACCTATACCCAGAAACCATAATCTTTGCCCTGACCTTGAGGGGGAGGATACTGATCAACATCAGTATAGAGCAATTATTGGTTCTCTGATGTATCTCACTGCAAGTAGACCAGATATCATGTTTGCCACATGCATTTGTGCAAGATATCAGGCTGCTCCAAAGGTGTCTCACCTAGCTGCTGTAAAGAGAATCCTCAGATACCTCAAAGGAGCACCTAAACTAGGACTCTGGTATCCAAGAAATAGTGATTTCAATCTCTATGGATACTCTGACAGTGACTATGGTGGCTGCAACATTGACAAGAAATCAACATCAGGAGGATGTCAATTTCTTGGTGGAAGGATTATCTCATGGCAATGCAAGAAACAATCATGTGTCTCTACATCAACTGCTGAAGCTGAATACAATGCTGCTGCTAGCTGCTGTGCTCAACTGCTATGGATTCAAAATCAGATGTTAGACTATGGGTTCAACTTCATGACTACTCCTATCCATATTGACAACAACAGTGCTATCTCCATTACTGAGAATCCGGTGAAGCACTCCAAGACAAAACACATTGATATCAGGTATCATTTCATTAGAGATATTCATGAGAAACAGCTGATAAAGTTAATCAAAGTTGACTCAAATGAACAATATGCTGATTTGTTCACAAAGGCATTTGATGAACAAAGATTTAAGTATCTCATATCAGCAATTGGGATGATAAACATTGAATAACTACCTCTTTTGAAGACCTTTTTAAATGAGTAATGTCTTGTGTCAATACAATTTAAGCCCTGTTACAAAAGATCTTTAAATTATTCCAAGTGTAAATTCCTTCCGAAGAGGAATTAACTCTCGGAAGATATTCCTGAATATCTTCCGAAGCCAAAATTCCTCATTGGAAATTTTCTTCTCGGAAGAGTTTTTGGTCTCGGAAGAAGCGATTGATTTTATATCAGATCTACTTCCGAAACTTATACAACTCTCCATTCGGAAAGATAACTTTACCTTCGGAAGCAATGCCTGGCTTCGGAAGATAAAGTGCCTTCAAAGGACAATTTTACCTTCAGAAGCAATATCAAGCTTCGAAAGAAATTGCCTTCGGAAGAAAATTACCTTCGGAAATGTTTTACCCTCGGAAGTAAAGGTTTTTATATGTAACGGATATCTTTTGGGCCCCACTCTGTAAAAAGTAAAGATTTTGTTGATAATGTCAGATTATTTAAAATTATCCTTGCCGCCAACATCATTTCTCCGCCGTAAACCACCATACCACCCACAGTAACCTCAAAACAGTTACCCTATTACCACCACTACCACTATTCACCCCTTTTTAAATAATCTTGACTCATCAATTTCATCTTCTTTTACCACTTTACAGCCCTAACTGTTCCCTTCACTGTCAAACCCTCAAATTCACCCAAATTTCAAGCTTATCTTTTCTTCAATGGCGCTAAACCCTCAGCACAACCAAGTCGCATTACTTGATTCGTCAAGGGATGTCGACTTCACCCAAATCATCACCTTTCTCACCGAATCCACCTACCTCACTGCACTCACAGTTAACCCAACCGTATACTCCAACTATATGTCAGAATTCTAGAGCAACGGTGAAACTACAGTGCTGAACGGGATTCGAGTCCTGAGAACCCGAGTTTGTGGCCAAGAGTTGGTCATCAATGAACAGCTCATCAGGGAGCATCTCGAGCTTCACGATGATGGGGCTCCTACTGAGTTCCCCAAGGAAGACTTGGAAGGCACCTATATCCTCATGGGATATGGAGGCTATGTCAGCAGGTCTACAATATACAAGTTCAACTTCTCTTACCATTGGAAGTTCCTGCTGCACATTGTTCTACATTGCCTCTCCAACAAATCAGGGGGTTTGGATCAAATCCCATATGAACTAGGATGCCTAGTTCATGGGTTGGTGAGAGGCCTCAGATTCAACTACTCATGATTTGTGTTGAACAACCTAATCGCCAATCTGAGCAGGGATACATTCTTCATTTATCCCCGATTTCTTCAACACATAATCAACTGTGAGATGGAACCAAGCAAGCTTGTCTGCGCAGCTGCTCTTCCTGTTCCCCACATGAGGCCTACCATCTTCAAGATACTGAAGAAGATGTCCACCAACTTCACTGGACGGTACACTCCATTACCTCCAGAGATGACTGAGCGCATAGCTCCTGGTGACATCCCTGTTAACCCCACAGGTGATGAACCCACACCAGCAACATCCACCACAATATCAAAACCTTCTTTACCCATCAAAGCCACATATCAGAGACGCCCTAAACGAACCCTTGTTCAATCTACTCTGATTGAACAAGCTCCTTCTGTTCACACCCAAAGGACTAGAGTGGAATCATGGGCTCCCACTCAGTCCGAGGTCACACCATCCTTCACATTTGACCTTAATGTGGGTTTTGAGCCTCCTCAGTCTCAAACCCCTGAGCCCGAACCCCAAGCCTTAAGCCCACAGGGTGAGTCTTTACACTCCCCTGTGCAGCCTTCTAGGGACAACCCCACCAAAGGCTTAATGCCTGTAGACATTGATCTAAGTCCCGGGTCAGTAGGACTAACCACCCTCTCTTTCACTGACCTTTTACTCCGAACTGATGAGGAGATTACATCTCTCCATGGCCATGAAGTTGATCTACAACACCCACTGAAAGATCAACAGAGCCAAGATGGATCCCTTGTCTCTAGCCCCCATCAGAAGCCAGCTACTGAGGTGAGTCCCACTGATGTGGAGGGGACTCATGTAGACTCAGCTGCCACTACTCAGAGTCTCTCATTGAGCTCTCAGGACAGTGGTAACATCATTAGGACTGAGTCTACGACAACTTTGCCCATTGACATCTCTGAAAGAGATGACTCTGAGCAAAGGAAACCAGGGTGCCAAGAAACCACATCTGGTGGTGAGAGTGAGCATACTAGGTATGTTATCTCATCTCCCTATGATTCTTCTTATGAAGATGAGGGAAGTATGCAACTAACACTTCAGTACTTGCTTTCTAAGGTCTCCAACCTGGAATCACAGGTGAAGATCTTAGAATCAAGGACTGCCACTCAGCAACTTGAGATTAACTCTCTCAAGGCTAAACTAGCTGAGAAACAGACGGAGAGGTCTGTTAGGCATGTACCAATTCAGGTCTCAATGACTTCTTCCTCTAGCTCATCTAGCTCTCAAGATGATGCTACCAAAAAGGGGGAGAAAGTTCAGAGACAAACACCACAGGAACCACAGACCCAACTCATTTCTTCCCAAATCATTACACTACCTGAGTCATCTCAATCCTTTCTGGAGATTGACTCAAGGATGCTTCAAGATCTCTACAGACTTTTCATAAAGTTTGTATTGAGATCATCCCTAGAACAGCCCAGCCCCGACACCACACTAGCATACTTTGGGGCTGAGGAGCTTCAAAGACTGACTGCACCTTCTACCACTGTGGAGGAAGTTGGTCAACCTAAGGTCTTATGGAACCTGAGATTAGCTTCGAAGGGAAATGGGGACTGATGGCCCAGCAACTGAAACAGTTGGGACAGAATCTGCAGCAGTCTCGTCTTCCGAAGCTCTAGCTGAAGCTTCCGAAGCTTACATGGAAGCCTCGGAAGATAAGACAAGTCTTCCGAGGCCGAAATAGAAGCTGCGGAAGGCTTATTTCAGATGTCTGAGGAACTGACCATCACAGATGTCATTGCTGAGATTGCATCTAAGGTGAGCAGGGAGGACATTTCTGACATTCCTCCAACCCAAACACCAGCTGAACTTCTCTCTCAATCACAACCCTCCATCCAAGAACCACCACAGTCAAGCACCATCAAAGACAAAGGCAAAAGAAAATTGACTGCGGAAGAGCTTCAGGAGGAGGAGAAGATTGAGAAGGCCAAAAAGAAAGGTAGGTTTCCTACTGAGAAGCTGCTAGCTGCTAGTTCTAAGGCAGCTGTAGCCAATCAGGAAGAAATCAACCAAAAGAGAAGAACAACACTCATTGACCAGCTCATCAATCTAGGAGCTGCCAATGAGGAGATACTCCTGCTACCATTAGAGGAGTTGGTGACTTTAGAGAGGTCAACCAGGCTACAACAAGAAAGGGAAGCCAGGTTGGCCTTGGAGAAGGAAGAACAAGAGCAAAGGGAGGCAGCCCTGAAGCTGAGAGAGGCTAGGATCAAGTTCCTACTCTCAAGAGGCTTCAGTCTTCCTGAACTGTCTCCACATGATGATGACATGATCCTGCTGCTCCACTACAAAGAGCAGGATCAATTGGAGAAGGAAAGGAAGAAGGCTGCTAGGGAGAAGTTGAAGGTAAAAAGGAAGAGGGAAGAAGAGAAGGAGGTCACTGCTGCCAAGAAGTCAACTGACAAAGCCTGGATGAAGGACTATCTCCGGGCTCATGGCTTCTCTGGTAGGCAGGTGGGACCTATGTCCGAAAGGACACTCCAGCGGATAGTCAGTGAAATTAAAGCTGACATCCGTTTGGGGAAAAGGAAGGAGATGTATAGGAGGATGAAAGGAATGGTCTTCACCCCAGCCACTCAACCACAACCACAACCCACACCAGAACCAACCCCTTTTCCCATTAAAATAGAACCCACTGATGAAACCTTCACCCCTCAACCCACAACTCTACCCAAACCTACCACATCACCTCAACCACCCAAACTACCCATCCTAAAACCCAAGACTCAACCCAAAACCACTAAACCTAAGCCTACCCAACAACAGCCAAGACCATCCCCTTAGCCTCCTCAACATCTCTCCTTTGAGGAAATAAAGGAGTTCAAGACAAGGCTCATCAACTGCACTACCTTGAGCAGCATCTCCTGTGAAGGAGAGGTTATCAACATCACCTATGTTGATAACTCTTCAAGCTCCCTCACCCTAGGCCAATTTCTTGAATTGCCTAGAGACACCTTGGGCCAGGCTGCAAAACTTCTTGGTCTCAACTCCGATACCCTCAATGCTAAGGAGAAGAGGCTAAGAAGAAGACTGGTGACTCTGCTGGATACCAGGAAAGAGGACAGGATTTCTGGTCAATCTCCTGGACCTAGAAATGCTATAATCCAGTGGAGGTTCGATGAACCTTCTCACAACTTTGTTGTGGAAAGGGAGAATGGTGAAACCAACAGGCTCAATGCCACTTCTATACTGCATCTCAGCAGATTTAATCTTGCTGAGCTTGCAGAGAAGCCATTCTCCAATCCCTCCAACTCTGAGACTGCTGCACACATCAGAAACCATATCAGTGGTCTCCACTTGGCTGAACGAAGCAGAAGAGCCAAGCTTGAAGAAGAGTTGAAGATGAAAAGAGTGGAAGACAAGGAAAGATCAACCACCAAAGGCACAACCTTTCTACAGATGGTGGAAGGTCCTGAATTGGAACCAATAGTTCGATGGGAATATGACTATACTTCCCATCAACTAACTCTTTTCAGAGGGCCATAACAGAGGGTACATATAATCCAAGGTGACAGAGTAGAGGTTCTGTCCACCAAGGATCTTTACAAGATTCTCAGCACCACAGCAGGAAAGAATGAAGACACCGATAAACACCTGCTTTCCTTGGTGCTGAGAGCTTTGAGAAGAAGAGAGAAGTGAAGTTTTGGTAGCATCAGCCTAGGGGGAGTTTGTTGGATCATGATAAGGCTGGTGAAACCAAAATCTCTTCATAGTCAATTTTTGGTACTACATTCAAAGGCTTCTGAAGCTGAAAAGAAGATCTTCCGAAAGTCTGAAGAACAGCTGAAGATATCTACTGAAGGCAAAAGCTGAAGTCAACTGCTGAAGACAACAGCTGAAGCCAACAGTTGAAGATATCTACTGAAGGCAAAAGCTAAAGTCAACTGCTGAAGACAACAGCTGAAGCCAACAGCTGAAGACTATCTTCCGAAGACAAAGTCTGAGCTTCCGAAGACAAAGTCTGATGAAAGAGCTGAATACAAAGTCTGAGCTTCCGAAGACAAAGTCTGATGAAAGAGCTGAAGACAAAGTCTGAGCTTCCGAAGACAAAGTCTGATGAAAGAGCTGAAGACAAAGTCTGAGCTTCCGAAGACAAAGTCTGCTTCCGAAGACAAAGAAGGCTCCAAGCCTCGGAAGAAGCAGTCTTCCGAAGTATAAGTGCCTTCGGAAGAAGATATTCTTCCGAAGTACTTTATCCTTCGGAAGACATTGCTATGTCCAGCAGATAAAAGTATGGTCCCTGACAGTCCGCTGCAGACCTCTGATACAGCATGGCATCTTCCTAAAGAGCCATGTTGTTGACCATACTTTATTCTACTGTTCACCTTTTTATGATAGTACATGTTACCAACTTTAGTTGGTGACAAAAGGTAAGTCAGGGACATGTCCTGACTACCAACTCTCAGGCAAAATGTCTGAAAGACCTCACCTAGAGTCTTGTAGTATAGATGTAAGGTTAGAGGTGTCCAGCTGGAATCAAAGTATTCCCGGCTGTAGGTAGTATTATATATATCTTCTCCCTGTAACTCTTTATGTAAGCGATTTGAGTCCAAGTGTCTTGTAATCCTTTGAGTTGAGAAGCAATATATAAAAGTACCTTGAAAATTTACTTGCTGTGTTAAATTTTCTTACTGCTTGTTACTTGATATATTGTGATCAACTCTTCATAAGACTGCTTGCTGAGTGTTGATTCACAGTGAGTTGAGAGGAAAACCACCCGAAATCCGATCCTGCAATTGGTATCAGAGCTCCAGGCTCTTGATTGTGAGATCTTACCATCCTAATCAACCTGTTTTTCACTCCTCACCACAATCCACTCACTCAATGGCTGCTCTATCCAAGGCTGATATGGAAACCGGTACCTTGACCAAGTCCCCCATGATCCCCTGAAGATTTTGACACATGGTGTATCAGGATGGAAGGCTTCATCAAGTGTCAAGATTCAAGGATGTGGGACTCCATTGTCAATGGTCCTTTCATACCAAGCACTACATCTGCCACTGGTAATCGGATCATCCCAAAAGATGTTGATGATTACTCAGAGGAAGATAGGAAGAGAATAGAGCTAGATCAAAGGGCTATGACTTGTCTCCAAACTGCTCTCCCCAACTCCATCTACAGACGCTTCAAGAAGTGCAAGACTGCTAAAGATTTATGGGAAGCTTTGAAGCTTCAAGAAGGGCTATGTGTTTGTAGGATAATGTGTGAAGTGATGGAGGAGTGTTGGAGAGGTAAATGATCTTGCAAAGACCAAGATAAGAGGGTGTTCCCAAGGCCCTTGTGGGCGGCCAAAAATTAGAACCAAAAGGGTTCCCCCTCTTTTTAATTTTATAAAATTTCACTCCTTTATCTCCATAGTTTATAAAATTAAAACCAATTTTAATTTTGTAACATCAACACACACACACATATATATATATATATGTTATTATTTAACCAAATTAAATAACAAACAAATAATATCTCATGAACAAATTATCCATATAATGTTGTTCTTAAACAAAAGCAAAGTTTTAGAAAACAATTTTCTAAATTGGTGTCAATATTTATTTGTATCATCTCATCAACAAATAAATATATATTGGTGTTTGTTTAGTTTGTTATTGGGTATGACCCGACTTGGATCATAACGTACTAACCACATCAATCTTGTATGTGTCTTGGGCATATGAGATCCAACACCTGCTGGACATGGAATCAACAGAATCTATCTCAACTGTGACATATCTTCTGTCAAAGGCTTCATCATCCGAATCATTTTTGTGGCATAGGCATTTAGGACATATTAATTTTAAAATAATAAATAATTTGGTTAAGAACAATCTCGTTAGGGGGCTACCACTTAAAGATTTTTTAGTGGTAGAGAAATGCATGGCTTGTGCTAAAGGAAAACAACACAAAAAACCACACAAGCTTAAGCTTGAAAATACAATTTCACATCCCCTTGAATTGTTGCATACCGATTTATTTGGTCCTATTAGTGTTAAATCTATTGCTAAAAAATCTTATTGTTTGGTTGTAAAGATGATTTCTCTCGATATTCGTGGGTGAGTTTCTTGCAAATAAAAGTGACACCATAGAGGAGTTGCAGCATCTAATCCTTTCAATTGAAACCATCATCAAACATAAGGTTATAGCCATCAGAAGTGACAATGGAACCGAATTCCGAAACCAAATCTTTGACTCATCTGTGCAAGCAAGGGCATTCTCATACAGTTTAGTGCTGTAAGGACATCCCAACAAAATGGTGTCGCTGAAAGAAAGAATCGTACACTTATCGAAGCAGCAAGAACTATGCTGATTAAGTCAAAGATTCTAATTTTTTTCTGGGTGGAAGCAGTTAATTGTGCATCTTATGTACTGAACAGTGTGCTTATTGTAAAAGACAAGATGAAAACTCCATATGAGCTTCTTCATAAATAGGAACCCTTGATTAACTTCTTTCGTCCATTTGGTTGCTCATGTACCTTGTTGAATACACAAGCATAGAAGTCAAAGTTTGGTGTTGTTTCTGATGAATGTTTCTTTGTTGGCTATTCCTCCTCACAAAAGGCATATAGCGTGTACAATAAAAGGACACGCATTATGCAGGAATCCTTCTACGTTGATTGGCAATAGTCAAATTCACCAAACATGGGGTCGGACCCAGAATGGTTTTATGACTCTAACACTATCTTCAAATCATTCAATCTTCCAATCTTTGACGATGATGTTGTTCCTCAACCCAGTGTGCAAATCATTCCTACACCTGAACCACAACCATAACCACAATCACCCCATAACCTGAACCTCAGCCACAACCACCAAATGACCCTCTACATCCATTTGACATCCCATCCACACCTCCACCACAACCAATTTCTCAATCACCTCCATCTTTCCCTTCCCACCCATCCCAAACCCTACTCTTCAACTTAATCAAACCCATTAACCCTTAACACCAACTTCAAAATTCTAAAAGACCACCCACACGACTACATTGTTGGTTCCATAACTGATGGTGTGAGGAAACGAAGTCAATCTGGATTGATAAATGAATGTCTCTATGCATGTTTCTTATCTCAAGGCATTAGTTCCTTCATCTCGGTCGGAGCTAGCCGGTACGGTGCCTTAGCAACGGGTTGAGCACCGGGTATCAAGTCAATTTAAAACTCGATCTCATGGTCCGGTGGCACACCTGGTAAATCTTCTGGAACACGTCAGGAAAATCGTATATGACTGGTACATCAGACAATTATGGTACTGATGCGTCCATATCCTTTATGTAGGCCAGGTACGCACTACATCCCCGTCTCATGCACTTATCTGCCACCGCCATCGAAATCACCTTTGGAACCGTAGTGATGCGATCACCGTAGACCGTCACCGAACTTCCATCGGGCGTGGTTAATCGGATCATCTTCTTACGACACACAATATTCGTCTCATAGGTCGCTAAGCAATCCATCCCTAGTAATACATCAAATCCACCTAGGGGCATCATAAATAGTTTAGCAGAAAACCTACGACCTTCTAGTTCTATGTCGCAGTCTTCTATCATATCAGAAACTCGTGGAGACTTACCAATAGCAGTTTCTACATCTAATGGCTTATCAATACTTCTACTACTAACAAGCAATTTTGCACAAATAGCAGCAGAAATAAAACTCGTACTAGCACCAGAATCAAATAATACAGAGGCATAAATTTGGTTTACTAGAAACCTACCTGACATGACATCGGGGTCCACCCTGGCCTCCTCTAGGGTCATCATGAAGGCTCTAGCACTTGCCCTCTGCCCTCCTTCTTCGTCCTCTTCTTCACCCCAGAACTCTCGGCCCTTGGCTTCTTGCAATCCTTGCTCAAATGGCCTTACTCGCCACAGTTATAACACCGTATAACCCCACACATATTCGCCACATGACCGGGCTTTCCACACTTAAATCATACATTCATTCCCCACTTACATTCACCCGTGTGCTCCCTTGCACATCTATTGCACTTTTTCATCCCCGAATCTGTTGAAATCACCCGTCAATTATCCACCCTTGCCTTCTTGTTGTTTAGGGTGAAACCACCATGCCCAAACTGTTTCCCATTCCAGTTCTTGTCTCCACCACCTGTCTTCTTCACCTCGACCACCACTACCTATCTCTCATTGCATAGCCTCCCAAGCCAGATCCACCGCCGATCTAAAAGTGCTTGGTCGGGTAGCAATCAAATGCCTGTGGATATCATCCGGTAGTTCTTGGATATACCTCTTGATCTTCCTTGACACCGGCGTAACTTAATCCAACACCAGCCTCGCCATTTCATTGAACTTAGTGGTGTATTGCTGGTGTGTCATGGTACCCGCCTCTAGTTGCAAGAACTCCCTCTCTATCTTATCTTGTTCTCGGTGAGGACAGGATTGCTCAATGACCAGCTTCTTCAGTTCACTCTACCTCATCCTTCCAATCGTCCGACTACCCTTGGCCTGGATGATGTTGTCCCACCAGCATAAGGCCGAATCCACAAACGAGTGGGTAGTGAACTTCACCTTCTGATCCTCTCGGCACTCGTTAATATCAAGTACCGCCTTCATCTCTCTTACGTAGCGGTGAGCAGCAGCAGCATTGCCGTTGCCATCAAAAGTCGGGGGTTTACATCGTTGGAATGCCCCGTAACTGCACCCCTTCGCAGTTTCCCGCACTACTACCTCCTCCTCATCACTGGAGGCTGCCTTCTCAGTATTCAATTCCTCCTCATCATTATGATCCCTGACATTCTCCATCCTTCCAGCTGTAGTCCTTTTCTACTCCTCTTTCTCCTTTCTCTCATCCTCCCTCATAGCCCGGATGACTTCAGTCACTACAGACGGTAGGATCGTCTGTATGACTTGGTGAACCTCCTCAACTACCGCCTCTTTCACTGAGGCCCTTAAGTTAGCACTCTCATCACCACCCTCATGATGATGAATCTCGGGCTCTCTAGGTGCCGTTTCAGCAGTCCTAGCCCTGTTCTTCGTGACATGCAGTCCAGCACCACGTCCACCACGTACTCCACCTCGTGAGGTCTACGATGATCTACTACCGACCATCTCTAATCACTATAAGATTCAAACACCAACACAGTCATTCAAGGTAATAGCTCAGTTTATCTTGAGTATAGTAAGTTCCTAATTACAGTGGCCAGTTGTGATTAGCCACTTACTTTACTCTTCACTCCCCAAGCATTTCCTATCCTGACTATATCAGTATCTAAATCTACTAAGAGCACATAATTCAAATATCTCACGCACATAATATTGGTTAATTTTAAGAAAAGAAATACTTGATGGCACGGAGCTACTCGAGCTGGCTCCCTCCATTCATCCCATTCTCAGTTTAAGATTAGGTTTTGAAAATAATTTACCCAATTCTCTTAAACTTTGGCTCTAATACCAACTTGTAAGGCCCCGTTCCCGGGACGCTTACGGTTGGACATTCATCGCACAATATATTTAAAATATTACACATTTCATAAAATATTGTAGCGGAATTAAGTTAACAAAAACCATTCATTCCATTAAATTACTATTGTTAAGAAATACATCATTGTTCATACATTACAAAAGGATCTTTTAATTATATTACAAAACAACAATATCATTAAGTGTGAAAAGATGCCAGTCTTGCCCCGATGAGTAACTTCCCCCGCATGCCATCCTCAACAATAATTACCTGCCAACTAAAAATGCATAAAAGTCAAGGTTGCTGAGTGAGTTCTAGTTTTAAAACATTCAAAATACCTTCTGTAGATATATATAAAAGTATCATTTTTCTTTAAAAACACTTCCTTTACTTTCGCACGTGAGCATACATCGTACATACATCAAGGTATATTCTTGATTATCTTTTATCATCGTACGTACTCCTTTGTTTCGTACATTTTCATTTATCTTTCACTATTTCTAGATCCTGTCATAACTTTACTCCCATCGTTGGGCACAAAGCCACCTCATTCTTAGAGTTAAGTGACAAGGGCCCTGTTTCATACGTATGGATCAATCACCAAGACTGATCCCCTTGTGTGTGAACCCTCAAGGGTTAGCTGAAATCACACACTATATTACCCACATTTGAGATAGCAACTCTTAATGAGTTGTGAACCTCCTTTATTTTGCTTGCAAGACTTTTCAGTCATTCATTCTTTATGTTCCACTTTCATTATCATTAATCTTTCACTTTCATTACGATAATACTTTACGTATACGAGCATAAACACACCATGTAAAGTCACATAATAATATATAATATGGAACATAAGAAAAACAGACCATAAACATGCATAAAATAAACAAATATAGCCATCAAATCAATCCAGGGTCAAACCCTAAAATTTGCTATTTTTTCCAAAATTTCAGAAATTTTCTAAGTGTTCTAGGCACATGGGCACTATGCAGGCGCATGAGTATTGCTTGGGCGCATGACCACTATGTGGGCATATGAGCCAACACTTAGGCGTCTGGACACAAACCTTGAGCGCATGAGGTACTGTTCAGGCGCATGACCTACCCTTAGGCACCTAACCAAATAGTTGGGGGCATGGGGTACTATTTGGGCGCATGCGTTAACACTTGGTGTAAGGCAAAATTTCTAGGCGCATGAGGACTATTGGGGCGCACGAGCTTCACTTAAGTTTTCTAAGTCAAAATTCCAGGCGCATGGGACCTGTTTGGGCGCATGACCAATAGTTTAACATGTTTCTACATTATTTTTAGTCCCAATCTGCTTTCTAACAGACTTACAACATAAATGTAGAATTCTAATCATCAAAAACAATCTTACAACCGTAAAACACATACACCCTTACACAATTACATTCAGGTACATACATAAACTTTTAAAAACATTTTAACATGCATTTTCAACCCTAAAAAGTTTAAAACAAGTAAAACCGAGGTTCTAGAACTCACCTCTTGTAGCCTTTAAGCATAACTCCTTCAAATTCGAGCCCAACAAGCGTGCTCACACCTAATTCATGCCAAAACACACCACCAAACCCACATACGCACATAAGGCTCAGTCACTAGGCTGAAAACTCGGTTGAAACTTAACAAAACACAAGAAAAACTTACCTTTTAGCAAATTATTTTTCTTCTTCTCACTAGAAACCGATGGAAGCCATGCTCTCTCTCTGAAATGTCGAAGGTAGTTGATGGAACAGAATAGTGGGCGGCCATGCCCACTTTAAACATAATAATAATATAGTTTTGTCCTTTTTACACTTTAGCCCCTCCACTTGTGTAAATTCTCCTTTCTTACTTTTCTTTTCTTACTAAATTTTTGGGTGTTACAAGTTGGGTCCTTTTCCTTCATAGGTTTAGAAGGAGAGGGATCAGGACCTTGCTGTGGATTAGAAGATGAAGTTGGCTATTGACCAGTACTAAGTCCAGGTTGTGTTGTCTCTTGTGGTTCAACCTTTACCGAAACTTCAGGTGCTGCGTGACTTTATGGAGAATACAAGTCAACAAGCTCACCCCTTTTGATCTTCTGCTTGATCTTCTGCCTGATCTTCTGCTTGATCTTCTGCTTGATCTTCTGCTTGATCTTCTGCTTGATCATTCTAATTTGCTCATCCATGGTGGATATAGACACTGGACCAAGCTTCCTTCCAGAGAATCCATATAGCTTCAAGAAGCTCACCATCTTCTGCCTATCAGCAGACTTCTTTAGACTTGCTTTGATGGTGGCTCTTGACTTTGAAGCTTCTTTTCTCATCCTCCTCTTAGCATTTTTTTGTTCTTTCATCACTTGTTGCTCAAGCTGCTTGAGGTAATTGAAGTCTATGTACTCATAGGACAAGGGAAGAAATCCAGATGCCTGATAGAGGCCCGTGGCACTCAGGTAGTTTATCATATTTTGTCTATCTGCTTATTTGTCTACCTGAGTTTGTTGCTCAGTTACCACAACCTCCTTCTCAGGGCTTTCTTGAACTGGGGAGAGAGTATGAGCATGTTTGTAGAGTCTTTTCCTCTTTCTCTCTTCTTTGATTTTAAGAAGCATTTCTGCAAATCTCAGCCTCCTTTCTCTCCTTTGACAACTTTGTGTCAGCCAATTAATTTAACTCTTCTAAGGGAAGAGAGATGAGTTCATCAATGTTGTAGTTTCTGGTCCTTAAATAATTCAAGCTGGCTACCCTTAACTCATCATCTTGAGTGCTTGGCCTAGGGGTAGCCCTCATTTCAGCTTGCATGAAGCTTGGGGTCTCTCTTGAACTCTCTCCCCTTAGCTTCCTCTTCCTCCCTCTATCTTCCTCCTCAATCTCCTTAGGAGTCAACATCTAATACCCTTTATCACTCACAGGCCTTGGTGACTCAATATGGAGAGAGCTTTGGCCTTTATTTCTTGGTTTAGAAGTTGAGCTCAGGCCAAAAAGAGGTTTTGAAGCACCTTCACCAGCTGGTGCCTCATTGAGGGTAGAGGTGTTGAAGTAATTCGTGTCTCAAAGTTCGCAGGCTCTACCACTAGGCCTTCAGTCAAGGTTTCCCGTTCAAAGCTAATCTTAGGATCCACCTCAATATCCAGTTGACTAATGAAATTACCTGCTAGCCTTTGTCTTCTTCTCATTCCAAACTCTTCAACTATCTTGTCTTTAATCATCTAAGCTAGTATGCCAGCTTGCCTGTTTTGACTTGGGTTGGAAAGTGGAATGTGAACTTGAGAAAGACTCTCATAGTACTTAAGGGTCTGAAAATTAAAGACTTCTTGCTACCCATGAAGTCTAAGGAGTATCAGGGCTCTCCTGTCCGCATCATACCTCTATCCCGGTATTTTATTCTTAGTATCATAGGGTGGGGTAGGCATAAGTTATGTGGACCTGAGGAGGTTGCTGAGTATGGACAAGTGCAAGTGAGGGTGGTGAATCCTCTATGTCCATACTCTGAGAAGAACTCGCAGGTTCTGTGATTGCAGGTAGGAATTTCTCCCTATTTTTGGTAGCATCACTCTCTTGCACAGGGGAGCTAGAGGTTAGGTCCACCACATCCACAGGTTCTTATGGCCCTGGTTGAGTCCTCTTAAGAGGTCTCTCAGCTAGTTTCCCTTGAGATCGGTGATCTCAAGTTGCTCGTCATTGACCCTCTTTTGTAAGGTAGCCACCTGAGATTCTAGGTGATTGACCTTTAAGACTAAATAGGTGCAGGTTTTAGTCAATTTGTGCACATTTAGTTTCAGACTCCCCTTATCTTTATTATAAGAATCATAGGGGATGAGAGAATAGGACCAAGGTCTTCTTCCTCATCTCCAATACTAAATTCTTACTGTTGGGTTTCCCCTACACCACGAAAGCTTCAATTGAGGTGTCAATAGGCTGGGTTGCCATGGTTGAGGTCTTAATGATGTAATCACTTGCAAAAGTAAGAGCCTCTTCCATATGGACCTCCTGAATAGGTTTAGGGAGATCCTACTCAGTTATGGGTGGATGATATGGTCTAGACATGGGTGAGTCAGGAGCACTCATCTTTACTTGAGCAGGGGTGGAGAAAAGAGACTCATGGTACTTATCGAATCCCATGTCTTCATCAGCATAGAATTTAAGGTTGGGAATTGTTTGGTTAAGGTCTAGAGGCTGGGGATGGTAGCTTTCCCCTGAAGGTTGTTCACTAGAATTTTGAGACTCTGAGTTAAGGCTTAAGGCTGTTAGGGTTGTGAGCTTATCAGGCTGAGCATGAGGAACCTCAACACTATTCAATGAAGTGATATCAGGAGAAGTGGGAGCTCTATTGTTCAATTCTTCCTGTATGGGTGAGTGATGTGCTCTAAATTATACATAAAAACCATGTCAAAATCACATCAATTATTCTTTAATATCTTCCTTAAAATGATGATTATGTACTTAAAAATGTTAAATTGTGTTTTTAGGTATTCAAAAGGGCAAGATGGACAAAAAAGCATATTTAATATGAATTTGAAGAAAATCGAGCTTTGGAGTCCAAGCATGGAGCTGTGCCTCATTAAGCACGCCCCCACGACTTGCTTGAAACACACCCCTGTGTTTAAATTAGTACAATCCGGTGCTTAAATTGGCCCACCCCCGTGTTTGGACATCCGATAGGACGAAAAGTAATGCCCCGCAAAAGTAAGCATGTGGCTGTTCCCCATAAGTCACGGGGCTATGCCCCACCTTAAAGATGCGGTCGTGCCCCAGCCCCATTTAACACAAGGTCATGCCCGACACCTCCTACACGTATGAACCGACCAAATTTCATAAGCATTGTACTAGCACGGGGCCATGCCTTTTTGGCACGGGGCCGTGCTTAAACACTTTAGAAAGCCTATAATTGAGGCCTAAGTTTATCATCTAAGCAAGCTTTTGGTGGTAGAGTTACTCTGTTGAATTCTCTCAAGAATTAAGACTTGAAGATCATTTGGAGGCTTGGGAGTTGCATACAACACTTGGAAGACGCTCGGGATTATCTAAACATCATTCATTGCGGTCACCGGTTTGATTGTTCCATTTCATCGATGATTAATATCTATCTTTTATGTTACTTGTTGTTATGTTCAAACTTGTTATGAGTTAAACTCTCATTATCATCCTAATCGGATGAAACTTATGTAATTTATGATGAACTAATGGTGTGATTTATGTTATGTTAATCTTGGATAAGCTTCTGATGGGTAGCATCTACATTTAAACGGGAAGTTATGAAGTTATGATTTGTAATTGTGAATGTCATACAATGTTGAAAAATGTATGAACTAACTTTTATTCATGGAACCGGTCTTCGTAATAAATCTATGGCTAATGAACTAAGAATGGTTATTAGAAATCATATAACTATATCTTCTTGATCATTTGCGGGTTCCTTTTTATTAGTCTGAGAAATCTACAGTAACTGCTATGTTTTCTAAAATTAATAATATATTAAAAGGAACCTGATCAACTCTCTTTCTCACATTAAGTTATGTATTTAGAAATCATATGTTAAAAGACGACATTAGATTTACCTACATTACTAGTGACTTTGATTGATTAGTACTGTAAATTACTCATGCTGGCATCATAGTCAATACGGAGCTGGCAGACGAGAAAACCATGGTGGCTCACGTATACAAACAAAAAATAACTACTTAAACTTATATCTTTACTCACACCATGATATGCATCACAGTTACATCAGTGCAATCTAACTAGTATGATAGCCTTTATTCCCTGGTTTAAAACCCAAAAGTTTCAATCTTACTTTTACTTTATTTTAATTATTATTTTTAAACCCTAAAAATCTTGATTACATTTATGCAACTTATCATTTTTTCAAAACAAAAATCAAATCTGGAAGTCAATCATTAAGGTTGTTGAGTAGGCTCGGTGTGTCCATGGATTGATACTCAGTTATTACTATCACTATATTACCATACGACAAGTACACTTGCCTTTTATGTGAGTAGTGTAATATTAGTAATAACCAATTAAAACTGAATCTATGCAAAAACCTTTATCAAAATATATATACTTTTCATACACATCACTAAGTATATGGGGGCCTGCACAACCTGAGTAGCTTGTGTAAGGGTTTGTTTGAATCTTCTTGAGTAGGTGAGGGTCATTTGAGGATGTGTGGGTCATTTAGGTGTAGAAGGTGTGGGTTCAATATTGGCTTGTGTTGCCAAGTTGACACCTTGAGAAATGAGCTCTAACATTTTTGGAATAGGGTTGTTTCTACCCCTGAGAAACCCACAGTAAGCTATCTCATAGTTTTAAAGATGTTGGGCTTCATCTGCCCAATTTTAAGAACATTACATGTTCCCCTTAATCGTGAGCCCAACTCACAGTTAAGAATATATTAAACATATCTAGGGAACATGTAATATTCAAAGGAGTCTAAGTTTGCAAGCAGATATGTATATACAAATTAAGAGTACCTAAACTTGACACCTTGAACCATTCCATGGACCATATAGGAAGGTCTTATGGAATTTGATCCTAGCCTCTATGCTTGTTTGATAGACAGTGGATGACAACATGGAGGAGGTACTTCTATTAGGAGGAGACCTTCCTTTTCCTGAAGGTCCTTATGAAGTAATCACCCTCATAGCCCATCTGTCTGAAAGACTAGTTCATAGTAGATTTTAGTAAGGACAATTCGCCTTCTTCATCATTCAGCCTGAGATGGGTGTTAATAGTGGCTGGAGTGATGAAAATTATCCTGCCCAGTATTATGGCAGGTAGTGCCTTCTCTTCATCCATAATAAACTCTTGGCAGGTCCTCCAAAACTCCAAAAGCTGATCCTCATTCAGTGTAACATCTATGGTGTAGGAGGTGAAGTAGCTGGATAGAGTTAAGAACCGACAAACATCTGAGAAACCAGGATCTTTCTCAGATGTTAACAAAGCAACCTGATTGTGTTACCTGTGTAGGTGCATGGAGAAGAAAGTGAAAGAGGGGAAACCGTTAAAAGTATACACACACACACACACAGATATATATATATATATATATATATATATATATATATATATATATATATATATATATATATATATATATATATATATATATATATATATGAACTTAGTGTGAGACAAAGTTAATATAAAAGGATAAACTTTGAAATTCGAATGTTGGTCCCACCTCTGAAAAAGTGCCCAAAAAGGTACTTTTCTTGGAAGTAGAAATCTTTCAAAGCCAATTTGACTTCGAAAGATATTCCTTAGCCTGATGAAAAATTTGCTTCAAAATAAAAACACTTAAGAGTATTTTTGCTTTAGATATATATTTGGTTTTTTAAAACTAAGAAGTCTTATTCATAAGAGACTAAAGCTTCCGAGCCTTGATTGCTTTCAAAAGAAAATGGTCCTTCAAAAACAATAAGTACTTAGAAGCATATTTAAGCTTTCAAAGATATTAGAATTTCTTCAAAAGGTAAATGTCTTTTAAGTAATTATTAGATTTGAAGACATAATGTTCTTCCGAATATAACCTAATGTCTTCCAAGAAAAAATATATCTAAAATTTTTAGAATTTAAAGGAATATCATTTGAAAAGTTTTCCTTCAATGTAAAATGGGCTTATGTAGGTGATGATATAGACAACTTAGGACGCACATATTTAAAAAATAATTGAGTTTAGTTTAAGAAAATCTACTCAAAGTTAATCATTCCAATAACTTATACAAGATACTTAAATCTTTGCTCATCAAAAGCTTTTGTGAACACATCACCATATTGTTCATTTTAGTTTTCTCAATCCATTTTCAAAATTATCTCTAATCAAATGATACCTGATGTTGATGTGTTTTGTCCTTGAGTGCTATAAAGGATTCCTTGGAATAGAGATAGTACTGTTATTGTCTATATGGATGGGAGTCTCTTTGAAGTTGTATGGTTAACTGCCTCTGCCTAGAAGGTTGGGCAGTTTAGAGTCAGATAATATGGTTCTTGCCGCTTCAATAAGTGTTCTTTCTCTTCTCAGCAACACCATTTTGCTATATTGTCTTGTAATACCTTTTCATGATAAAATGCATCAAGGATTTATTTATTGAATTCAGTTCATTGATCAAATCTTATGGTTTTGACCTTGTGATCATATTGATTCTCAATTTTCATAGTGAAGTTCTTCAAGATCTCAGGAGTCTCATCCTTAGTTCTAAGGAAGAAGACCCAATTGAATCTTGTGAAATCATATATGATCACCAAATAATATGAGATCCTTCCTAGACTCACTACACTTATGGAGCCAAAGATATCCATATGTAATAAGTGTAGGGGTGTAGTAATGGAGTTCCTTTTCTTTGGCTTTGAGATACATTGTGCGGCTTCCGTTTCAGACATGCAACATAATGGTCATCACTTGTAAACTCTTTCCTTGGCATTCTGGTAACCAAATCATTCTTAATTAATTTATTCATGTTTTTAAATTTTACTTAGCAAATTCTTTTATGCTAGAGGAATGACTCATCACTATTTGCTTTAGATAGAAATCAAGAAACTTCTCCTGAAGGGGATGTTTCTTGCAGATCCATCTTTTACATGTTCCCTTTCCTGAGGAATATAAGCAGGATATGCTCTTATGGAATGACCACCCCGGGCTTGAGAACAATGCACTCATGCACAGTGAAGAACATGTTGTGTCTTTGATCATAAAATTAGGATACACTTAGTAGATTGTACCCAAGCTCCTTGACAAAGTTTACCTTCTCAATGCTAAGCCTACCAGTTATGACCCTGCCCCTTCCAGTAATGTAACCACCTGAATTTCCTTCAAAAGCAACTGACCCTCAATTATTTTTCTCAAAGTTTTAAATCAAAGAGCCATTGCCTGTCATGTGCCTGAAACAACCACTATCAATGATCCAAACATTTCCTTTAGTCTTTAGCTGTCACTTCATAAAAAGAGATGGTTAGTTACATTTGGAAACCCAAGCCTTGTTGGTCTTGGGCTTTTCAAAGTGAACTGAAGACAATACGACAGTGATTGATCCTATATGCAGGCTTTAAGGATCATTGGCTGTTGTTAATGAAGAACTTTCAGTCACATGTTCTTCCTTTATCTTCCACACTATCTTTGGAATATTAGACTTGACCTGCAACACTTTGGAAGTTTTGATGACTTTGAAAGTTTTGGAGACTAGACCTTCGAAAGAGTTTGCATCCACTACAGAAGACTTCAGTACTTCAGAAGCATTTCTTTCTTCCAAGACCAAATTTCTTCTGAAGGAAAAATTTTCACTTGTCTTCTTCTTCACTTTGGAGCCTCTGAAAGGAAAAGACTTTCCTTCCGAAGCTATCTTCTTCTTCTTCTCAGAAGTTTTCTTCTTGGTCAGGTGGATAGTACTTTTGGGATTGTAGATGCAATTCTTAGTAAGATGAGAAGTACGACCACACATGATGCAATCAACTGGCTTCCTTCTAAGATATTCTTTTGAGTAGAAGGTTGAGCTTGATCACTTTCCACTTCCATCTTCATCTTCACAGATGATGCAACAAGCTTTTTAGGGTGAGGCTTGCTCTTAGAATTGGATGGGTCAGGCTGTATAGTAGTAATGCACAGCTGATCAACCTTCTTTTCTTCACAGGGATGAATTGGACATAAATTAGTACTCCTGGTACTATAGTCTATAGTTGAATCTTCAGTCTTTACCACTACAAATTCTGCAGAGATAAAGACTTGTTTTTCCTTGGAATTGAAGGTGGCCTTGATCTCTTAAGCCTTCTTTGACTTTCTCTTAGCTGCTCTGATCAAGTTCTTCCTTTTAGACTTGGTCATCCCTAGTTCTTTTCTCATCTCAGGAGAATATTGACCCTTCTTAGGATGACCTTCTTCACTCATCTTAGATCCATCCTTCACTATTTCCTCTTTATCCTCTTCCTCTTCTTGAATGAGGTATATGAGGGGAAGCTTATCTTGAAAAATTCTACACCTTGGAGATCTTACAAATAATAGAGTGTGTGTGGAGGAGCCATCTCAGTAGATCATAGTCTTTGTTTATTCTGATAACAAATCTTTGCATGCAAGGATAAGGATATAATGTTCTTAAAGGTCTTTTCTTCAGAACATATTTTTATACCCTAGCTTTGCTGATCACAAGCTCAGCCTAGCATTCAGTTAACTTGGTGATGAGATTTTTGATTTGTGTCCTGTAGTTTGTGTGTTCATGCTTAAGAGTTGAAATGGTTTTCTCTAGATCTTCTATCTTAAGGTTATAATCATTTTTAGATATTTTAAAATCAACTTTTAAGATATTTAAGGACTCAAGATCCGATCTTATTTCCAAGTTATAGGCTTTTATCTATTAACTTTAGTAATACATCTAGGAGTAAAATGATGTTCTAATACCTTGTCTTCTTCATGACTAGCCATTAGTGCTTGGTTTGGAGAATCATCTTCAACCTAAAAGCTCCAATCAAATCCTCCTTTTTCAACAGCAACTGTAGCTTGTTGCTTAGGCTTTTTAGTGTGTGGAGTTCCATTAGTGTAGTTTGGTTTGGATTGTGCTTGGCCACTATTTGTCCTTGGTGCTTTGAACTCCCTAGCAAAGTGTCCGATTTGGTTACAGTTATAACACTTCACCTTGCTTTTATCTAGTCCAAACTTTTCACTAGTTGCATTAATGGGAAACTTCCTGACTGTCCTCTTGTAGAACTTCTTGGCCCTGTGAGTGAGAAAAGCCATCTACTAGACTATCCCCATGCACTCCAGATCATATGGGTGGATATAGTCCAAGTCTTCAAGAGTGAAGAGAAAGTTGCTATTACTTTCATCAGCAAACACAAAGGCTTGAGAGAACTTTGTCTCTTGGAATGTGCTTCCTTAGATGTAGCTCTCCCTTAGTGTCTCCGAGAAGGTGATGAAAGGACCCTTTTATGAGTTTTCAGGGTAGTAGATGAGATGATGCTGTAGTTCTCTGCAATCCCTTTCAACCACATGAAAGGCTGAACTCTGCTGATTGTTGGAGGAGTTGCAAGATAGATGTTGCATGTTCATCTCCATCTGGTATCCACTGAGGATACCATACAACTCAGTGAGAGTAAGGGTCTTGAGGTTTTCAGCCCTCTTAATGACCACACAATAGTGTGTACATTGTCTAGGAAGAGAGGACATGAACTTCCTCATAATGTCCATGTTCTCAAGAGTTACTCCAACATCCATTAGAGTATCCCTAATATTATTTCATTTTATACCGAGAGCTCGATCTCTTATTATCATTTAAATGAGCCAAACTCATTTTATATTTTAGTTGCGCGTTATACCTTTCCAATCTATTCGTGAATTTGGACACATTCAATCTTGAAGTTGTCTGCTCGTTTAACCACTCTTGACTAACAATTGACCGACATTTCACCACATTTACATCCAAACATCTTCGCGTTACCCAAACACAATTAATTCAAACCTTGTTACCAAACACCACCAAATCATCAACTTATTACCCGACTTTCGAAATAGACCTTACCACCATGACTGACCACTATTACTACCATGTTCTACCATTAACCACCATCATCAGCCTCTTTCCACCATCGGTTGTCGCCACTTTGCTGGAAAACCCACCGGAGTTCCTTCAAACCTTGAATATTTTTGTTAAGCTCACATGCAACCACCAAAATCAACCATTATCGAGTGTAACTTGTTCAAACAGTTGAATACAACTTAAACCTTACTGGAATCTCGTAAGACAAGACACTAAGAACACATGCACGAGTAGATTAACACAAATGGGGTTGTCGAAAGTTGGTCGGAACCCTAGCCTCCACCACTGGAGTTGCCAGAGTCATCGATTATAGTTATCGCCTATCAAGTTAGGTTAACCTCAAGCAACCACCATCACTCACCAATCTTGGCTGCATTCAGTAACCATCACCACAACTATACACTAAGAACCACAACACCACTCCACTGGAAACCACTAGTGAGGCCACCACCATCATCCTGATCACCAAAAGCTACTCCATCGAGCAAAACCCTCAGTGTCAAGAATCTAGGCATGATGTAACCACCATCATGTTTGTCTTATCAAGGGCTTCAATTTGATGTACAATTGTAGTACCACCACCATAATCTGCGTGCATGGCGGCCGACCGTCTGTTGCTGTCGCGATATTATCTCCCAAGGCAGCATGTGAGCTTTTGAATATTTGTTAACTAATTGTTACTTCCATTATTTCTTGTAAGGGTCATTATTGTGAATAATGAAAGTTCATTCTTGCATATTCTTATTACTCATTTTGACTTGTGATAACTCGTCTAGCTATTGAATAAACAAATTGTATAAAAAAATTTATTTTAATTATTCAATTAAAATAGATAGTGGAATTATAAAAGTTTATAAAAACTTAAAATGTATGAAGTTAACTAGATTGTTATTAAATTAAGTTTTAATTTTAATTAATAACTTTATGTATAAAAAGTTTAAAATAAGAATGGCACCACCCGACTTCTCTCTTAAAACATGAGGGGCTGAAAATGAGGGGCTGAAATGTAGTATTATTTAAAAAGAAACACCACCCGACTTCTCTCTCCCCGATTTTCCGGTTGCCAGCCGGAGAACCTCCGCCTCGGCGTCGGCGAGCCCCGAAACCACTCCAAAAAACCAATTTTTAAACCCCAATCGCTAAACCGTTTAGACACGAAGATGTGTTTCAACTTGATTTTAAAAGCGGTTATGCGAACCTTTGGACTCGAACCGATCCTCATCAAAACCAAATCCGTTTCTGCACTTAAATCAAGTTATTAATCCAATTAATCAAGCATACACGTTCATATAATCAATTAGAAATCATTGGTACATTTAATTTCATTTGAAACCGTAATTTACATTTCGAATTCCGTAACCCCCAAACTCATGTCGAACTCATTGAACTCGAAACGATTCTTAAAATACATGTAAAGCACATGCAATTCATCTTATTAATTTGTCATGGTTATTTGAGATATTGGTGAACATTATATGATAGTCATCTTGTAAGAACAGTCATTAACTATTTCTAGCCTAACGACGTCATAGATCTATGGGCTTGACAAGCCTATTTGGTGCTAAAGTCGAGGTTATTGCCGGCTCCTGAGGACGCATTTTTGTTCATCATGGGAACCAAGTACACTTACTAATCGTATATTTCATTGTGGCCATGTCTTTGTCAAGATTTGATTGTATCATTATGCTATATATTCATACATACATACATACATATATATATACATATATATACATATATATATATATACATATATATATACATATATATATACATATATATATACATATATATATAATATATATATATATATATATATTCTTGCATTATTTCTTAACCTATGACTTGAGTTGCCTCTTAAAATGTTTTATATGTGTATGTGCAATCTTATGGGAACTCACCAACATCATATGTTGACCGTATTTTCTAACATGTTTCAGGGAATGTGCAAGCTTAATTATTGATCTTGAAGATTTGAATTTATCTAGGATTGGACCTAGAATAAAAGAAGAATTCACTTTCAATTTGGAAGTTTTAATTTAGTTTATGTTATGGTTGCTTGTTTGAGATTTATGAATGTAATTTTACAATATGAACCTTATGATTAATAATATTTACACTTTGAAGTAGCGTTGTGTGACTTTGAACAATCTTAACCCTCACATCTCAACATTTTCACGGTTATGGTTGGGGTGTGACAGATTGGTATCGGAGCCCATAACTGTAGGATTTAGGTTATTAGAAATTGTGACTTAGACTATGGTTAACATAAGGACCCTTACATGGAAAATCTTTATGATCTTGTAAGCTTATCTATTGCATGCTACATGATGCTACCTGTTATAGGAAAGTTCCCTTATGTGCTACTTGATACAACTTAGTTGGAATTACGCCTTAAGTGGATAACTTGATTGTCAAAGCCTTCCATCATGTACATCTCCAACTTCTTAATCATTTCCATCTATCATTAGACCCAACACAGCGATGTATTTTCTTAAACTTATTCTCGACTACACGTGAAATCGTACGCATTATATCGAATGGATCGATGATCTATTCGATCAACTTCAAGGAGCCACTCAATTCTTGAAAATCGATCTACATTCTGGTTATTACCAACTATGAGTCCATGATAATGATATTCCAAAAACCATGTTTCACACTTGATATGGGCATTATGGTTATGCCCTTTGGTTTGACTAATGTTCCTGCCATCTTTATGGCCCTCATGAACTGGGTATGCAAACCCTACCTTGATAAATTCATGATTGTGTTCATCGATAATATTCTTATTTACTCAAGGACTAAAACTGATCATGAGCTCCACTTGCGACAAGTTCTTGAGCGTTTGAAGAAAGAACAGTTGTACGTAAAGTTTTTAAAGTGTGAATTTTTGCTTGAGGAAGTCAAATTTTAGGTCATGTGGTAAATAACCATGGAATTCATGTTGATCCTGATAAAGTAAAAGCTATAAAAATTGGAGTGTCCCTAAAAATCCAACCGAAGTTTGTTCTTTCCTTGGACTAGCGTGTTACTACCGGCGTTTTATTGCAAATTTCTCAAGGATTGTTAACCGCTTACATCCCTAACCCAAAAGAATAAACCATTCGAGTTGTTTCCTGATAAAGAAGAGGCCTTCGAGACTCTCAAACACAAGTTGTGTAATGCTCCTATCCCAACCCATCCTGACGGGAATGATGATTGTGTAATGCATCTAGTCATGGCCTTGGTTGTGTTCTCATGCAAAGAGAAAAGGTCATAGCCTATTGTAAGGCCCCGTTCCCGGGCACCTCACAGTTGGTTGTCATTACCCATAAAACATACATTTCATATAACTTAGTAAAAACCATGCAGCGGAAACTTTAAATTTTACTATAAATGCTTTTGCAAAGTAATACAACATCTGTTACAAGATATCATTTGTTTGCATTACAATACAAAAACATTAACAAAAGAATGCCATCCCAAAAGAGCTGAGTAGCCGCCTCGTACCATCCTCAGCAACCCTACCTGTCAACTGGAAAATACATAAAAGTCAGCGTTGCTGAGTGAGTTCTAGTTTTGTAATAAAACATACTTTTACTTATTTAAAAGTATCCTTTCGTGCATGCGTTCATACATCATACGTACACAGAGATAATATTCGTTATTATCTTCATCATTCGTTATTCATCGTTATCTTTAACTTCTCGTATGGATTCTGTCAGGCTTTACCCACTTCATAGCACTTGGCTATGATTACTGTGGTCGAATGACAAGAATCCCGTTCATACTTACTTGCGCACATTGAAAGGTGAATTGTACCAATACCATAGGCTACACCCCGAACGTTATTAGCTACCGGGCCGAAGTCAACATATGAACAACAAAACGTATGCCACGGTACTAGAGGTAAGCGGTAGAGGTACCATGACCATGGTCAATCACATAGAAGGACCAATCGCGTTATTCAATGCTTGCAAGACATAATTCGTTCGTTCATTAATGCATGTATTCATCATCATTCTTCTTTTCGTTCATTCGTTAATACATGCATTCATCATCATGTTCCTCTTTCATTATCTTTCACTTTACGATACATAATACTTCATTAATTCATTTCTCGTTATTCGTAAAGTTTCAGAAAGATAAGCATACACAATCACAAGGAACATACACACATCATACATATTCATCATACATTCATCATCATACATTCATCATCATACATTCATCATCATACATAGCATCATACCTTACTTAACAATATTTTAATAATATTGTTAACAATAATATACTAATAATAATATTAGTAACAATTAGGGTTAATCATACTCATCATTATATGCATGAGACATCATTATTTATTAACCCTAGTCAACCCTGGTCAAACCTCGAACTTCGGACTTACTGGAAATTCCTGAAAATTTCTAAGTGTTTAGGCGTTTTAGCCCTATTGGGCGTATAAGCCCTCTGGGCGTATGAGCCCTGTTAGCCGTATGAGCACTGCTGGACTTTTCACTTAACACAGACTTATCAACTGGTCATACGACCACACTGTTGGTCGTATGACCACTGGTGGTCGTACCATCCCTGGACTTGGGAACATATTTGGATCATACGACCACTATTGGTCGTACGAGTCCATACTTAGAAAATTTCATCATAGTCTTACGACCACTATTGGTCGTACGAGTCCTGTGGGTCTCATACTTAGAAAATATCACTTATTCATACGACCACTGTTGGTCGTATGAGTCCTGTTAGACTCATCATCACTTAGAAAAAATACATCACCTGGTCATACGACCACACTATTGGTCGTATGAGTCCTATTGGACTCTTCAACATACTTAGAAAAATATCCTGGTCATACGACCACACTGTTGGTCGTATTACCACTGGTGGACTCATCAGCTTGTTCTTATTTATTCTAAGTCCAATTTCAGACATATTTGCAACCTGTTCATGTGTCTAATCCATAATCCAAGACCCAAACATCATATTGCCTAGTTCTAAACATATACATATGATTCTAAGCATAAATCTAACATAAACATAAGCATATACGCATTCCTTTCATACGGGTATCAACCCAAGTTTTATAAAAACATACTTACATGCATTTTTCCAGCCCCAAAACGTTAAAAAAAAACCAGTAAAAAGGGGTCTAGAACTCACCTTAGTTGTCTTCTTCGAATTTACACTCTTCAACCGAGATTCTTCCCACGATTCTAACACCCAGAAACTTTCTAAACACACATTCAAACACATATAAACACACATAAGCATATAGCCGAGGCTAAGGCTAGCCAGGAACATCTAATTTACATGAATTCTTACCTCAACTTCGACTTCTTCTTCTTGTTCTTCGAATATCCGAGAGTTTCTCTGCTCTCTCTCTCTAAAACCGAAGAAGATAGTGATGTGAAAAGAGTGTGGGCTGCCATACCACTTTTACACCAACTTTTATCAGCTTTTGTCCCTTTTTACACTTTTTACCCCTCACATTTGGGTTGACCTTCATTTTATTCTCTTTCTTTCTCTTTTGTTCTTTTTTTTTTATTCCCTTCAAAAAAAATACGGATGTTACACCTATGTATCGAGGCAATTGAAGGTTCATGAAGTGAATTACATGACTCATGATCTTGAACTTGGTGCTGTGGGTTTTGTCTTAAAAATTTGGAGGCATTACCTTTATGGGACACAATGCATAGTCTACATTGATCACAAAAGCCATCAACACGTTTTCAATCAAAAGTATCTGAATATGAGGCAAAATCGTTAGGTTGAGTTGATTAGTGACTACGACTGTGAAATCCGTTATCATCCAGGAAATGCGAATGTCGTATCCGATGCGTTAAGTCGCAAAGTCCATAATAAGACCGTCTTATTCCAGGAAACTTGAGATCGACGACAATGGTTTGACACCCTGTGAGAATTTGACACGTAGATTCATGTAGACGTCAACGAGACTACTGTTATGCTTCATAATATAAGGATTGATAGCGCTCTTAAGTATTGTATCTGTGAAGCTCATCAAGCTGCTCTAGCTGACGAAAAAGTGGATGAAGAGTTGGCGTGTAGTGTTTGGTCACAGCTTGAAACGAAACCGAATGGTATGTTGTATTTCTTAAATTGACTCTGGATTTCAAATCATGATAATCTTCGTACCTTCATCATGAATGAAGCTCATCAAACTTGTTAATCTATTCACCCTGGGTCCGATAAGATGTATATGGACCTGCATGGGTAATATTGGTGGCCAGGGATGAAGAAAGACATCTCTTCTTAAGTAGCCAAATGCCTTACGTGTGCAAAGGATAAAGTAGAGCACCAACATCCCAGTGGATTACTTTAGCAACCCGAGATCCCTATATGGAAGTGGGAACACATATCCATGGATTTCATAACTAAGTTAGCCCGTACTCCTTGTGGTGATGATTGTATATGGGTGATTGTCGACCGTCTGACCAAAACAACGTATTTCATACCCATACGTGACACTTACAAAACTTTAAAGTTGGCTCGTATTTACATTGATGAGATTGTGAGTTGTCTCGGTGTACCTTTGCACATCATATCTGGTCGAGATGCTCATTTCACTTCACACTTTTCATCGTCAATGCAAGAACTCTTAGGTACTCAGCTAGATTTAAGCACTGCTTACCATCCTCAAACGGACAGTCAAACTGAGCGAACTATTCAGACTCTTGAGGATTTGCTACGTCTTTGTGTTCTTGATTTTGGTGGTGACCGGGATACGTATTTACCATTAGCGGAATTTTCTTATAATAACAATTATCACTCAAGCATCAAGATGGTACCTTTCAAAGCACTTTACGGTCTTAAATGTCGTTCCCTAATTTGATGGACGGACATCGGTGAAAATTTCATTACCGGTCCTGAACTTATTCAAGAAAGGACCGATAAAGTTTCTAAAATCCGTAATAACCTTGAGGTGGTTAGAAGTCGAGAAAGGAGTTACGCGGTTAAAAGACGCAAGCCATTAGAATTCCAAGTTGGTGATATGGTTCTTCTTAAAGTCTCACCATGGAAGGGAGTTGTTCGCTTTGGCAAGAAGGATAAATTAGTCCCACGGTTTGTAGGACCTTTTAAGATTCTGAAAAGAGTCGGAAAAGTGGCTTATAAGCTGGAACTACCCTCTGAACTTAGCGGGGTTCATCCCGTTCTTCATGTCTCAAATCTGAGAAAATGTTTGGCTGACAAAAGTCTGCATGTCCCTTTGGATGATATCTAGATAGAAGATTCCTTGCATTTAGTTGAAAAGGCTGTCGAGATCATGGATCGATCAATGAAGAAGACCAGAACCACTACCACACCGATCGTCAAAGTTCGTTAGGAAAATAAACGCGGACCCGGTTTACCTGGGAACGCGAGGATTATACGAAGAAAAAACATCATCCTCATTTGTTCGTTTAATTTTATCTTAAATTTCGGGACAAAATTCCTTAAAGTTAGGGAGACTGTAACCTTTCGAATATTTGTTAACTAATTGTTACTTCCATTGTTTCTTGTAAGGATCATTATTATCAATAATGAAGTTCATTCTTGCATATTCTCATTACTCGTTTCGACTTGTCATAGATCGTCTAGATATTGAATAAATAAATTTGTATAAAAAGTTATTTTAATTATTCAGTTAAAATAGGTAGTGAAATTATAAAAGTTTATAAAAACCTAAGATGTATGAAGTTAACTAGATTGTTATTAATTAAGTTTTATTTTTAATTAATAACTTTAAGTACAAAATGTTTAAAATAAGAATGGCAGACTCTTGAAACATGAGGGGCTGAATGTAAGGCCCCGATCCCAGGCACCTCACAGTTGGTCTATCATCACATGAAAAACATATAATTTCGTAAACGTTTCAGCGGTAGCATTCAAAAGAGACATCTCATTTCATCATAAAAGTTTTTGCAAAGCGATACATCATTAGTCAATTATAAAATAGACATAAACAGTGACTTTTAGTGGTGAGAGGATTCCTTAAGTAATCCCCTTTATTTGAATCCTCAACAAACACCACTTTGTTTTCTAAATACATTCGGCATTATATATTACAAAAATATTAACAAAGGAATGCCATCCCAAAAGAGCTGAGTAGCCGCCTCGTGCCATCCTCAGCAACACTACCTGCCAACTGGAAACACATAAAAAGTCAGCGTTGCTGAGTGAGTTCTAGTTTTATTATAAAACATACTTTTCCTTCATTAAAACCGTCCTTACATACATACGATCACACATCATACTTACACGTAGATAATATTATTATTATCTTCATCATTCATTCATTAGCTTTCATTCGTGTACCGTTCATCGTTATCATTCACGTTTGTTCATACACTCTTTCTTTCCTTCATACGTTTCTTACCTTCATTCATACATTCATTACATTCATTCGTACGTTCATTGCATTCATTCATTCTTTCAATACGTTCATTCGTACGTTCATTACATTCGGTGACATGTACAATACCCCGAACATTGTGCACTACTGCTGGTGCTAGACCTGTGGTAATCAACCACGAATGTTGTGCACTACTGCTGATCCAGTCACCTAGGGTAGGTACATGCACCACTTATCTTTCTACTTTTATTCTGGATCAGTGCCATATGCTATACCCCGAACATTGTGCACTACTGCGGGTGCTGGACCTGTGATGATCAATCACGAACGTTGTGCACTACTGCTGATCCAATCACCTAGGGCAAGCGGTAAGGATCCCATACATATGGTCAATCACAAAGACTGACCCCAATGTGCATATTTCGGGGTAGCTAACCCGCACACTGTTGAGCTAACACCTTCAATGGGTGTGCACATCCATACATTTGCTTGCAAGTCTTTCTTACATTCATTCGTTCATTCATTAATGCATGCATTCATTCATCATGTTCCTCTTTCATTATCTTTCACTTTACGTTTTTATTAGTTTCGTTTCATTCATTCATTCATTCACGTAAAGTCACGGAAGATAAACACGTATCAAATAAGGAACGTCAATATTTACAAGTCATCAGTCATTACCATCATATAGGGCTACATCATACTGTTAGATCTAGATTGTATAGGGCTAGATCAATTTTGTATAGGCTTAGTACTTGAAAATCAAGTCTTGTAATTAATACTTGTAACAGTCAATATATATATATATGTGCTTTGAATCTATAGGATAACCCCATATATATGTGTGTTGATTTGTGACTTGACAGGGAAAAACAATATACTTGGATGGATTCATGGAATTGACCAAGTGTAAGAAACATCTACGGATGAACAATTTTGTTAATCCGTAGATATGTTTCTTACAAGACCAAATGACCAAGTGAATGTTCCTGCGGATGATCAAGGACCATGAAGTGAAGACTCCTACGGAAGAAGAATTTCCTACGGAAGAACAACACTCCTACGGAAGAGCAAATCATCTACGGAAGAACAAATGTTCTGCGGACGACAAAGTTTCTGCGGAAGAACATTATACTTGTGCGATTGCAAATGTCAAGAAGTCAAACAAGTCAACACAATCAATAACAAATCCCGAGAGATCCGTGTTTCCTTAACCGACTCAAATCATCTATAAATATGAGTCCTAGGTTTCACATCTCATAGAACACAATCTCATTATTACGGCTGTCAAGAGTTCATTGTGCAACCCTAACCGCCGTCACATCAACATCAAACATCATTCGATTCACAGAATTCGATTGTTCATAGTCATTCATTATTATTCTTTTGTAATCATTACATTATAGTTAATGAAATACATTTGAATTATTATTGATTTCTCATTTATTGTGTTTCTGTGGTTGTGTTCATCATTAATCGTTAAAAACAATTAAACGTCAATTAGTGATAATTCCGGAATCATTAAATTGATTTATTTTAATACTGGTAATTCCTGAATTGCGATCCTTGGATTCACAGGTGGTATCAGAGCCATTGGTGCTCATTGATTTAGATCAATTGATCTGTCAGTATTAAAATTGTTTAATTGATTTTCAAATAATTAATCAACGACTTGTCGGTCAGCAAGCACTGTCTCATTGCTTGTTTGATTTAGATCTATATTCAAACCAATTGAATACTAGATCTGTGTCTTTGATAGATTTATCAATTTTAGCATTTAAGTTTTGATTAATTCGTTTGCATTAAACATGAGTACTTTTGGTGGAGGATCTTATCAACCGCCAAAGTTGGAAACCAAAGCTGATTTTAAATCCTGGAAGATCAAGTTCAGGAATCATGTGAACTACACAGATTCTGACTTGTGGGAGTCCATCACTCAAGGTCCTTATATTCCACCCACTCTTGGGCCGGATTATAATGACAAGAACCAGCCAATCAGCACTAAAGACTTGCCACCTGATGATGTCAAAAAGGTCAAAGTCGATATTAAAGCATACAGCTTGCTTAGTATGGCTTTACCAGAAGAAATCTTGATCAGGTGTGAAAACTACAAGACAGCAAATTCCCTGTGGAAGATACTCCATACTCTCTGTGAAGGGAGTGATGAGATCCGAAGCATAAGGAAAGACACCCTTAGATCACAATATGAAACTTTTCATCATATTGAGGGTGAATCAATTCCTTAGCAACTCCATAGATTTATGCAACTTGTTACTGAGATGAACATCTTGGAGTTAAAATATACTACTGAGGAATTAAACAAGAAGATGCTCCATACTTTGCCTGAAAGTTGGAAGCAAACTGTCTTCATGTTCAAGAATACAATAGATCTCAAGACAACAGGTCTGGATACATTGGTTGCTAAGGTAGAAGCTCTTGAACTGGATGAACAATCAAGAAACAAGAGTGTGAGAACCCATGTCTCACCATATCACTTCAAGGAAACCAAAATGCTGGAAGTGCATTTATCTCAAACAATGAAAGTGATAACTCTTGTACTTTGAGTGATGATGAAGAGGAAGTTAGTTTCTATGCATCCAAACCCACTAAGAAATCATCTCAAAGTAAAAATCAAAAGGAAAAGGGAAGATCTGAAGAGAAAAGGGAAACATCAGCAACTGCAAACTCTTCTCAAAATAACAAACAATCAGAACCAATAACTGTCATATTGGATTCTGAAGAACAAAAGCAGCCTTTGCAACTTTTAGTTCTAGCTTTCAAGCATAGCTTGGAAGTTCACTCATATCAGCAAACATCTGTCAGCAAGATTTGGAGGAACTCCCTCCTGATGTAGTAGAAGAGATGGATCTACAATGGCAGATGGCAATAATTGCTTACAGAGCTAAGCAATATCTGCGGAGAAATAAAAATCTGGCAGCAGCAAGCAAAACATCAAAGATTGGTGTTGATAATCAAAAGTCAGATGCTTCAAGTGCAATCTCTATGGTCACTTCTCTAGAGAATGCAACCAACAATCATCTCCGCAGTATCAGCATCAGCAGCAACAAAATCAGTAGCAACAACAGTACCAGAATCAGCAATCAACCTCTCAAAGATCTCTGCATAGACAACCTCACTAACATCCCCACCAGCCACAATACATCAGCAGGACCAAGCAATTCTAAGGAGACTGGGCTGATAATCCTTCAAGATGGAACATGTGACTAGAGTTTGTATGAGAAGGAAGTGATAGAGGAGAATCAAGCATTGATGGCACATATGGAAAACAAAGTTCCTCCTATGGCCAGAGAGGTAAAAGACAGGTTATGTTCATCATCCTGTGTTGAGGAAGTTGAACGATATAGAGTCCATGCTCAACAATTGGCTGATAAAGTAAAGGAAACTATGATTTTAAATGAATCACACTTAAGAGAACAAAATTATATCAAATCAAAATAAGTTCTTTACAAAAAGATTTAGAAAAATATATTTCTGAAAATTACAGCCTAAAAGCCCAAGTTGAGCATCTGACCACTTCCTTAACAAAATCCATGGCTGATCATGCATCAACTGAAGTGAAACTTCAGAAGTTTCAATTATCATCTCAACAATATGAGAAGTTGTTAAACTCTCATACTGAATCAAAGAACAGGTCCGGGTTGGGTTATAATGCTGTTGCACCACTTATTAATGATAACTACACACCTTTACCTGAAACAATGACTAACAATTTGTCAAACATTTTGTGCAAAGCACCAAAATTGACATTAAAACAGTCATGAAGCTGAGATAAGTGAAACTGAATCTGCTGAATCTGAATCACTTAAACATAATGAATCAGATTTTGATAAGTATGATGACTTGGATGATTCTGATGAACATGATACTGATCAACTGAACATTGGTAAGAATGTTCAAGTTGAAACTGGTCTTCCGCGGGTACTTGAAGAATCAAAGCTCCAGTATCCTCCAAAGCAACAGAACATGCTGAAGACTATCTGCAAGAGGATTGCTAAATTGAATGAAGGACTTCAAGAACTGAACCTTCACAAAGTTGATAGCTGCGGATCAAGTTCTGAGATACCTTTGTCCTCAGAGAAAGGTAAGAAACAACAAACTTCAACAAAGCAAAAGAAAAATTCAAATGTTGAAGATCAGCAGAAAAAGAAATCTGAAGAATCCGTAGAACATCTGCGGAAAGCAAAATTTACCAAGTCCGCAGATCTTTTGCGGAAGACAAAATTTACTGAATCCGCAGAAAAGCAACGGAAGAGAGAAACTGATTCTGCGGACGAGGTAAAAAGAGAGACCAACAAACATGCACAGAAAAAGGTGAATATCAAGCAACAAATGGCAGCCAAGGCAAACAAGCAACAGCTGATGATGCTCCAAACAGAAACAAGAAGAAATCAACTGATGCTTTAGCAAGTGAGAAAAAGAACAGTAAAAAGAAGGCTGAATCTGAAGAAAGTTCAGAAAAATATTGTAAATGGTGTGATATGAAGAATCACAATACTGATGAATGCTATTTCAGCAGCTATTGTTCCATTTGCAATATGAACAATCACATGACTGCTGATTGTTACTTCAACAAACACTGTGCCATATGTGACAAAAATAACCATTCCACTCAGGAATGTTATTTTAATAAGAAGAACAGAAAAAGAGCAAAAGAAGTCACAAGATACATCATCTGAATCAGATTCTCAATCCTCAGAAAGTGACAAAGAGACAAAGATTCAGAAAGAACAACAAAAGTCAAAGAAAGATCCTCTGCTGCGGACAAGACTTTGAAGAAGAAAGCACCAATACAGTCTAAGACACCTCACAAAAAGGTGGATTTGTCTGATAAACAGACTGAAGAAGTTGATGGTTTCTTTGACAACTTTGCTAAAGGAACTCCTGTGTCTCAATCAAAGCTGAAAGATGAAGAAACTTTCAAAACTACAGGATCCTCTTCAAAGTTAAATACCAACCAAACAAGTCACTGTGAAGAATGAATCAGAGAAGCATGAAGGCATCCAGAAACCTGACTCATCTTCAACAGAATCATCCTCACAACCATCAAATCAAAAAGAAACAACTAATAATGAAACTTCAAGATTAATTCATGAAGGAGTAACTATTGTTGACACATCTGGAAAATCCAAGACAATTAAGCCTTGGATTGTCAATTCTAACTAATTCTTTTTGTGTGCAGGAACAATCATGGAGAGCTGACAACAAGTGGTATGTTGACAGTGGTTGTTCCAGACATATGACAGGAAACTGTGCACTTCTCCATGACTTCAAACATAAACATGCCTCTTATGTGGCATTTGGTGGGGATAAGAAGGGAGGTAAAATTGTTGGTGAAGGAATGGTAACTAATGGTGTTTTAACATTTGAAAAAGTAAATTACTGTGAAAATTTACAGTATAATTTACTTAGTGTTTCCCAAATTTGTGATCAAAATTACTTAACACTATTTGATAACACTAACTGTTACATTCTTAAGCCAGGATTTATAGTTCCAGCAGACTGGATCCTTCTGAAAGCATCAAGAAAAGGCAACACATATATTTTGGATATGAACAACACAACACTCACTAATCATGAGACATGCCTGCTGTCTAAATCTTCAGAAGATGAATCTCAACTGTGGCATAAAAGGCTTGTCCATTCCAACATGAAGAACATGAATAAACTGGTGAAAAATGACTTAGTCATTGGATTACCAAAGAAAGAATTTCACTGTTCTAATCATTGTTCTTCATGTTATAAAGGAAAACAACACCGAGTGTCTCATAAATCCAAAATAATTAGCACTAACACTACACCACTCAAATTGCTTCACATGGACCTCTTTGGTCCAACCAATGTGCTGAGCATTGGAAAAAGACAATATTGTTTGGTGATAGTAGATGATTTCACTAGATTCACATGGGTCTTCTTTTTAAAACATAAGAGTGAAACATCTGAAACATTAATGGACTTTGTGATCAAGATTGAGAATCAACTTGATTTAAAAGTTAAAATTTTTAGGAGTGATAATGGAACTGAGTTTGTTAATGCTGATCTGGATTCTTTTTGCAGGAATAAAGGAATAGCAAGACAATTCAGTGCACCAAGAACTCCACAACAAAATGGAGTGGCTGAAAGGAGAAATAGAACACTCATAGAAGCAGCCAGAACAATGCTAGCTGATTCTCAGTTGCCCATTACTTTCTGGGCAGAAGCTGTGAATACAGCTTGCAATGTTCAAATAGAACTTTGATAGTCAAAGAACATAATAAAACACCTTATGAACTCTTATTTAAAAGGAAACCTTTTATAGGATATCTTAGAGCTTTTGGGTGTCACGTGTCTGTTTTAAATACTAAAGAACAATGGGAAAATTTTCTGAAAAAGCCTATGATGGTTTCTTTGTTGGATATTCATCCACTTCTAAATCATATAGGGTCTATATTCCAGAACATAACATAGTTGAAGAGACTCCCAATGTTTCTTTTGATGAATCCATGTTTACTACTAATGTAAAAGGATCATCTTGGTTATTTGATATAGTTGCATTAACGGAATCATTTAACACTGGTTATCTGATCAATGCAGGTGCTGCGGATACATGCTATCCATTTGTACCTCCAAGTTTGAATGAAGTGCCCCTGATAGCTGACCCACCAAGGGTACAACTTTCATCTGCACCTCAGCAAGAATCAAGTCAGCAGCATGAAGTTACATCAGTAAATACATCCGCAGATGCATCAGTATTCGCAGATGTAAGTCCTGCCTCAGCTGCTGAACTAAGGGATAAAGAGGAAGGGTTAAATCAACAAACCATGCCTGCAACACAACAATATTCATCCATGAATGGTAATGCATCTTCTACGGAAGTACAAAATGCGTCCGTAGATGCTGTAGTTACTCCTGCGGAAGAACAAAATGCTGCTTCCGTAGAACCTCCTGCGGACGAACAAAATGCTGCTTCCGTAGAACTTCCTGCGGAAGAAGACAACCCAGCAGCAACTCATACACAAGCTGATCAAAATGAACATGAGCCTTTTGATTATTTCATCGACTCAACCTCTCAGCTGACACCATCTGCTTCAATGGGTTTCTCAAACTTGGAATCAACAGTTCCAGTTGATGCTGTCTCAACAACCAGAATCCACAAGGCTCATCCAACAGACAATATCATTGGAGATCTGAATACAAGAACTACAAGGAACAAAGGAGGTGTGGCAAACATTTGTTTGTTCACCTGCTTCTTGTCCCAAATAGTTCCTGCAAACATTACAGCTGCACTAAAAGACAACAGCTGGATTGAGGCTATGCAAGAAGAGCTACAACAATTCAGAAAACAAAAAGTGTGGACTCTTGTAGACTTGCCTACGGGTCAGCACCCAATTGGAACAAGGTGGCTATTCAAAAACAAGCTGGATGACAGAGGTATCATAGTGAGAAACAAGGCTAGGCTTATTGCTCAAGGATATACCCAGGAAGAGGGAATAGACTATGATGAAGTCTTTGCACCAGTTGCAAGGATTGAAGCTATAAGGGTTTTCCTAGCCTATGCCTCCTTCAAGAAGTTCACAGTTTATCAAATGGATGTGAAGTGTGCTTTCCTCTATGGGAAAATTGATGAAGAAGTCTATGTTGCTCAACCCCCTGGATTTGAAGACCCTGATTATCCACATAGAGTATACAAGCTTGATAAAGCTTTGTATGGTCTTCATCAAGCACCCAGAAAGTGGTATGACACACTATCATCATTCCTGCTAAAGAATGGCTACAAGAGAGGAACAATTGATCAGACACTCTTCCTCAAACAAGAATATCAAGATCTTTTGGTGGTTCAAATATATGTTGATGACATAATATTTGGATCAACCAACAAGAAGCTGTGCCAAAGCTTTGAAGACTTAATGAAATCTGAATTTCAGATGAGCTCCATGGGAGAATTGACATTCTTCCTTGGCTTACAAGTTCTTCAGAAACCAGATGACATTTTCATCAATCAAGAAAAGTACATTCATCAAATTTTGAAGAAGTACAATCTTGATGATTCCACTTCATGCAAGACACCAGCATCAACAATAGACAAGATTGTGCCTGACCCTGCTAGAAAATCCGTAGATCAAAGATTGTACAGATCAATAATCGGTTCATTAATGTACCTAACTGCCAGTAGACCTGACATCATGTTTGCTGTTTGTGTTTGTGCCAGGTATCAATCAGACCCAAAGGAGTCACATCTGAATGCTGTAAAGAGGATTTTCAGATACCTGAAAGGCAAACCTGCATTGGGACTTTGGTATCCCAAAGATGGAGATTTTAGCCTCTACTCCTACTCAGATAGTGACTATGGAGGTTGCAACAACAACAGAAAATCCACAACTGGTGGATGTCAGTTTTTAGGACCAAGACTTGTTTCATGGCAGTGCAAGAAGCAAACAAATGTATCTGTATCCACAGCTAAAGCATAGTACATAGCTGCTTCAGCAGGTTGCTCTCAAGTACTTTGGTTGCAGAACCAATTACTTGATTATGGTTACAATTTCCTTCATACACCAATTCATATTGATAATTCAGCTGCTATGTTTATAACTGCTAACCCAGTTCAACATAGTAAAACAAAACATATTGAAATCAGATACCATTTTCTGAGAGATTGCTCTGAAAAGGGTCTAATCAAGTTAGTCAAAGTAGACACAACAAATCAGCTTGCTGATCTGTTCACTAAAGCATTTGATTCTGTTAGATTTAATTTTCTGATAGAATCTTTGGGGATGATTAACTTAGAATAAATCAACAAAAGCATATGACTGACTTTGTGCAGAGTAATCCTAAGGATAACTTAAATGCCTGATCAAACATCTATACATGCATTATATAAGGGAAATGATAGTAGACTATACTTGGCTATTAAACAAAAACTCAATCTGACTTATATCATACTGATATGTGAGTAGGTTCATCTTGAGTGGAAACAAAGCTAAGAGCATGTCAAACTAAAAGCATGAGGTAACTGTCTGTGAGGATTCCATTTGAAAATCAGGAAGGTATGTTCTCTCCTGATGTGATCAAATCACTTACACAAGCGCACTATGTAAAATACCTTATAATCTTCTATCTTTGCAAAGTCATATTTCCTCTGTTTTGTGTGAACAAAGACCTGGGAATGTGATTAACAAGTGTGATCTTCATTCTCCCTCTGTTTTGTGTAAACAAAGACCTGGGTTAAAGTTCACCTCTGTTTTACGAAAGTAAAGACCTGGTGACTATGCAGATCATATTTCAGCTCTAAAAAGGAATCACTTGTGATCCATTGTACATCAAGTCAAAGAGCTTCAACATCAAAGCATTCATGAGACTGTAATATGTCTCAAGATAGAACTTATAACTTAATGTACATAGTCATTAAGTGTGGAATGTAGTGATTTGCCTCACCTACGGAAGACATACTACAATGATAATTGAATGTGGGACTCATGATTGCTACTGATTAACAAACTTCATAACATGATAAATAGCATGCCTAGTTGATACAATACTCATGTTTGAATTTAAGTGGATCTATATAGTTGCAATCAGGTATGTATTGAATCAACTAATTAACATCAGCAGAAGCCAAGTTATAGTATGATCCCTCTCTATATATATATGCATGCATGTAACTGTTTGTCAGATGTTTAATTGTTATCTCAACTGAGTTTCTCTCATTTAGACTGTCATATGCCTGTCATGCCTGTTTACAACTTAAATTTATGATAAATGTAACAGTTTCACATTAATCACAAATTTAGGGGGAGTAGTTCATGCATGAAAAACAATAAAAGCTGATAATTGATCTGAATTACATTGAAGGAATTGGAACTTGAGCACTAACTTGAATGCAGGATACAGGAAACTTGCTTCCCTGTACTTAATTGCCATGCAAATAAAGTCAACAATGTCCAACATCAACATGTGATTCTACTCAGTAGATATCATACATTTAAAGTTTTAAAAACTTTTATGTTCCGCAGAAGTTTCAGTAATACCTCTCTTCCGTAGAAGTATTATGTGATTTCTGATTCAGCAGCGAAACAAATGCATTGAACTTTTACATCCACAGATGTTAAGACATCCGCAGATGTAAGGTTCCGCAGATGTTGACATCCGCAGATGTAAGGTTCCGCAGATGTTGACATCCGCAGATGTCAAGGTTCCGCAGATGTTCTGCGGAAGAGAATGCATTCTAAACACACTTGGTATGCGGATAGGAATGAATGGAAGTGGGCCCAACATAATTAATAAAAGAACATAATTAATAAAAGAAATTAATATGTTCCCCTATAAATAAGGTTTCTGATATTTTTACAGAGCACTTTTTCACTTTTAACCTAGAAAATCGCCCATTTTCTCTCTTTTTCAAAATTTCAAAATATCCGTTCCCAAGAACACATTATCAACATTATCCAGTAATCAATCACTGTTACTGCAAAGGTAAATCATGTCTTAAACATCAGTACGAAACTGATTAATCGGTTATTGCCATTAAAACGATTCAACTGCATGTTTTCTAACTTGATTTTCTTTACAGATGGATAATAGATTCGCTAAAGAACATAATGTGTGTGCGTTCTTAAACGCTGATGATCCGGCGGCGGAAGGATGTCGAGATATCATAAGATATCTCCGACGATCAAGGCTCTTCTACGCCTTGACGGCTGAGCCTGTGATCCATCAGGCACACATAATCGATTTCTGGAACTCAGCACGAGTTGAAGAACAAGATGATGAAGAAGTGATTGTGGCTGAGATTCGGAACAAGCGTCTACGAATCACTGAAAACATCATATGAAGATGCTTGGAACTGGGTGATAGAGAGATAGGTCACCCTGATGTATTCGAGAATGAATACATTGAGAAAATTTTCAATCTGATGGGGTATGATGGTGACTATGAGAAAGGGGAAATCAAAAGGGTAGGCTGTGCAAACCGTACAGATTCTTGTGCCATACCTACCTGAAATGCATGTCAAACAGGAAGTCAGGACTGGACAGATTCTCCAGGCACATATCATCTGGGATCATCGGGATATTCGAGGGGAGAATCTATAATTACGCCAAATACATCTTCAATTGTCTGAGTGAACAAGTCAAACTGCAGAAGAATGACAAGATGTACATGTTCCCGAGATTCCTGCAACTGGTGATCAACTCAGAATTACCAAGGGTGGACAGAGTTGGCAATGTGTTTGTTCAAGCACACTTGAGCAAATCAGTGCTAAACAAGCTGAGTGGAAAGTATCAGGGTGAAGATATGCCAATGTTCGCGCATGTCTTAGATCCCCAAGCAGACCTTCCTCAAGAGTTGGTTTGGGCTGATGAAGCAGAATCATCTGCTGATTCTGCACAAGCATCTCACTCTCCTCTCCAAACACCATCACACCAATCACAATCACAATCACCAACCCAAACTCCACCTCTCCAACATCAAACACCTAGCCAAACACCCCCTCAACAATCTCAATCACCAACAAGCTTGAACACTGAACCAACCTCCCCAATTCATCAACATCAATCACCCCTACTAATATCCTCATCATCCACCAAAAGCACTGAGCCAACATCTCCAGCCAAACAACAATCATCATCAGCTTCTCAGTCATCATCACATCACACTCAACCTTTCTCTCCATTACAAGCTCAATCCCCTATACAACCACCACCAGAATCAGCAAAACAGCCATCCCCGGAAAGTGCTGGAACTGAACCTTTTGAGATAACTGAGTCCGTACACTCTGTACACTCAGGAGACACAGAGATATTATCTCAAGCCAGCACTGTTCCTATCTCACCCACACACACAGAAGAACAAGCTGCATCAGCACATACTGAGCCCATATCTTCATTGAAAGATGAACAAATTGCTGATGAGCATGGGGAAGTACAAGGATCTGCTGAGGATGTCATTACGTACCATGAAGATGATTTAAGTGACAAAGACATTCCTGTCAGCAAAAGCTATTTAGTTGCTGAGTACAACAAGTTAGTACTCAAATCAAATAAGCGAAAAGCAAGAATTCAAGAGCTGAAAGGAGTAATCAAAGAAAAGGATGAAGAGCTGATGGAGAAAAATGCTAGACTAAAAAGGCTGAGAGAAGATGCTCTAAGCAACAATGAAGTCATTGATGCATTGTTGAATAGAGAACAAGAGTTGGAGGCTTCTTTGAAGGCTGAGCAAAATGAGAAAGCTGAACTGATCAAAAAGAAAGATGCAGAAATAGAAGAGCTGAAAAAGAAGATATCTGATCTGTAAACAAAAGAAGCCCCAAGTACTGATCAACAAAAACAGTTGGGTGAAGCTGCTAAGAAAATGATATCATACACCCGGAAAAGAAAATACATGGGAGCAACTCAAAAGAAACATGAAGATGAAGCTCTCCAAAGAAACCAAAACTTCCATCCCCTTCACCTACACCTTCAGTAGATGTGTCTACTGTGAAGGTACCATCCACGGATGATGATGACAGTGAGAAAGAGTGGGAGGAACTGACAAGAATTGAGTCCCCCACTGAACAAAAGGGTGGAAAGGCCGATGACCTTCTAACAACAGCTGACATCTTGGAAGAGAGGCCTGATTCTAGCATGTTTATGACCCTTATCAACCATGGTTTTCCATATGACATGGTTGAGAGGATGAACACATCAGAAATGATGAATGCACTGAAAGAATTTGAGTTTGCAAGGTTCATAATCCCAAACTGTGATTATGAAGCCTTTACTATATTTCAGTCATTGGAGAAGATCAAAAAGGATCTGGGCCACTGTGACACAGCAACTTACAAAGTACAATATGACTTGCTGGTTACAGGGCCACAACTACAAACCGTATGAGCTCAAAGGTAGAACCACTGGAGAACTGCGGAGGATGATGGAGCATGTAATGAAGGTGGAATTGGAAACAGGTGTGAAATTCAGAACCACAGCTCCTCATCCAACTGATGACAAACAAATCAAACTATCAGCTGATCCAATAACTATGGAACCCAAGGATCAGCATAAAGCAAAAGATAAGCTCATCAGGGAACCAAGGGAAGTCATCCCAGGCAAAGTATGGCCCCTTGGTACCACTGTTAGAGAAATAACTGATCAGAAGTCCACTCTGATTCAGTTGGTTAATCACCTCACAACTCCCAACTCAGCTGAAGAAAACAAGATCATGGCGTGGAAATATGATCAAGAGTGGGATTGTGTAGTGATCAAAAGGACATCAGGAAGAGTTGAATACTTCCATGATGTGTTTTCAGTTCTCTGCCTTCCTGAGAATGATCTAAAGGACCTGCAAAGCCTTACCATGACAAATTATCCAATACATCCGAGAGGCAGGGACTTCTCAAGCAGAGTGGGTCAACTGAAAACAAGGTTCAAAGATGATGTGCTGATAGGTGCTAAGAGAGATGATGAAGAGCATAGAAGAAGAAGTCAAGGACTAAAAAGATACAAGTCCAATGCCTCTGAATTAGTAGATGATGAATTCCTAAAGAGGGTTGGTTACACCAAGAGAACCTCAGTAGCCATCAAGCACATTGAAGGGACTCAATACACACTCCCTGTCACTGAATGGGGATATGTAGAGAGGACTAAAGAACTGGTATTGCTAAGAAATGCAGAGAACAAAAGAGCTGAAAAGATCAGGATCTTTGATCCTGTGGAAATCAAGTTGCTTCATCCAAGCTACACTTCCTACCTTCATGACAAATTCTTTCTAAAGCTGAATGATGAAGCAGCTCAAAATGATCTGTTCCTGCATGTTCACATGATACAAGTCATTGACAAACTTCATGCAAAGGCCTACAAACGACGCAGACACAATGCAGGCTTGCTGAAGGGAACAGAGTATGATGAAGTGACAGAACTTCGCCTCTTCGAACAAGATGAACTTGAAGTAGTGAAGAATGACAGAGTCTTGGAGACTCTCACTACAGAGGAGGATGTTCTGGGACTTGGCTTCGAGACTCTGAAGAAGATCAGCAAAATGGAGATCAAATACAAGTATGATGATCAAAAGGCAGCTGTATCTTACTTCTACAACAAAATCATATCAAGAGTCAAGGAGCTAGCAGTGTTGAAAGACTGATTACAAGGAGCTAAGCCTAAGGGGAGTATTGTTAGATCTAGATTGTATAGGGCTAGATCAATTTTGTATAGGCTTAGTACTTGAAAATCAAGTCTTGTAATTAATACTTGTAACAGTCAAAATATATATGTGTGTGCTTTGAATCTATAGGATAACCCCATATATATGTGTGTTGATTTGTGACTTGACAGGGAAAAACAATATACTTGGATGGATTCATGGAATTGACCAAGTGTAAGAAACATCTACGGATGAACAATTTTGTTAATCCGTAGATATGTTTCTTACAAGACCAAATGACCAAGTGAATGTTCCTGCGGATGATCAAGGACCATGAAGTGAAGACTCCTACGGAAGAAGAATTTCCTACGGAAGAACAACACTCCTACGGAAGAGCAAATCATCTACGGAAGAACAAATGTTCTGCGGACGACAAAGTTTCTGCGGAAGAACATTATACTTGGGCGATTGCAAATGTCAAGAAGTCAAACAAGTCAACACAATCAATAACAAATCCCGAGAGATCCGGTGTTTCCTTAACCGACTCAAATCATCTATAAATATGAGTCCTAGGTTTCACATCTCGGAGAACACAATCAATCATTATTACGGCTGTCAAGAGTTCATTGTGCAACCCTAACCGCCGTCACATCAACATCAAACATCATTCGATTCACAGAATTCGACTGTTCATAGTCATTCATTATTATTCTTTTGTAATCATTACATTATAGTTAATGAAATACATTTGAGTTATTATTGATTTCTCATTTATTGTGTTTCTGTGGTTGTGTTCATCATTAATCATTAAAAACAATTAAACGTCAATTAGTGATAATTCCGCGATCATTAAATTGATTTATTTTAATACTGGTAATTCCTGAATTGCGATCCTTGGATTCACACATACTTATCATACATACATCATGCGTATACATGCAATACTATCTCTCTCCTCGTACACAACAGCCCTATTTGGGCGATGGAACATACTTCAGTCGCATGGCCTCCATGTGACTGGATCATGCGATTGGGCAAATATGCGAATGGGCATACAATCGTGCGAATGGACCTCCTATCGTGCGAATGAACTCTATACGAATGGGCTTCTATGCGACTAACCCTCAGTCGTGCGACTGAACTACTATGCGACTGGACTTATGCGACTGAACTCCCAGTCGCATGACCTGTCGTGCGATTGAGTCCCCAGTCGTGCGACTGAACCTCAGTCGTGCGACTGAACATCAGTCGTTCCTCAGTCGTGCGATTGACCCTTCAGTCGCCTTAACCCTAACTGGGCAGCGACTGAAGTTCATCCCGAACTGCAGCCGTGACATACGGCCTTCAAACTCTTCCAAACTCATTTCCAGCCCAAATTACCCCTCCTAAACCTTATGGAATCATACTAGGGTATCATACAAGCAAATACAAGTCTAAATTCGCACTCTAGATACATTACATACAATTACACCCAAATGGGTCAAACTCATACATTTCAAAAACGGGTTCATATGTGTTCCAGCCCCAAAATCGTTTGAAAACAAGTAAATGATGGGTCCTAGAACTCACCTTAGCAACCTCCTCGGTTAAAGCTTTGTTTTGACTCGCCACGCAATAAATTCCGAGCTCGAACCACCCCTTTTCTCTTCTTTCTCCCTTCTTTCTCTCTTCTCTTCTTTCTGGCTGATTTCGCAAGTGTGGGGAGAGGGTAAGGGCTGCCCTCTCCCTTAAATACTACAGTCCAGTCGCTCGAGTTCCCAAGCGACTGAACCTTCAGTCGCATGAGCTCCATGCGATTGGACACTTCAGTCGTGCGACTTCTATGCGTATGGAGCTCCAGTCGTGCGATTGGAGTTTCAGTCGCATGGCTTCCATGCGTATGGGACTCCAGTCGCATGACACTCCAAACTGGATTTTCGGGGCGTTACACTGAAAATGTATTATTATTTTAAAAAAAACCCACACCGCTTCTCTCTCCTCGATTTTCCGGTCGCCGGCCGGCGAAGCTCTGGCGCGGTGCCGTTGAACCCTGAAACCACTCCGAAAATCCAATTTTTAAACCCCAATCGCTCCTAATCACCCTGCGAACCCATTTCAAACCGAAGACGTGCTTCAATTTGATTTTAAAAGTAGTATGCGAACCTTTGGACACGAAGCCGATCCTCATCAAAAACAAATCCATTTCTGCACTTAAATCATATTATTAATGCAATTAATCGAACATACACTTTGTATAATCAATTAGAAATCACTGGTACGTTTAATTTCATTTGAAACCGTAATTTACATTTTGAATTTCAACCGTAAGCCCCGAACTCAACTCGATCTCGTTGAACTTGAAACAATTCTAATCGAGGCTGTTTAATAGAGGGGAAAGGTTCTATTCGACTTCTTGCAAATCTCTGTAACCACAATTTTTAAAAAAATCACACACAAACACCACAGCTGATCGCACCCTACGTCGCGACATTGTTCAAACCTGTACCGGTCGTCTACATCAATTTGGGTAATTCAATAGAGATTTACACTCGGTTTCACATGGGGAACAAAAGCCCCATGATTTTTCTTGTTAACAGAATCAGATGAAGCTTCAGTTTGATTCAAATCATTCTAGGGTTCTTGGTCAATTTGGGGGGTTCTATTGTTTGAGTTTTTAAATAAAATTTAAAACCTAGCTTATGACAGGGAAGGCTACCTAGCCTATTGGTAAACCATCACCCCCATACACACAGGAGGTCTCGGTTTCAAACCATACAACTCACATTTTTTAAAAAAAGGCTTTTACTGATATTTTAAATCATAGAAAAATTATAAAATGATAATGCATTAAAATAAAATTATTATTATTAATTGATGAAGTGTTATCAGAAGTTATTTAATAATTCTATAATTATAGAATTTATTTTAAACAATTTTGATGATTTAAAATGTTTAGAAAAACTTACGATGAGGTTTTATATTTATATAAAAAATCAGCTTTTCTTTTTGTTTCTTTTAATCATTTTATTTTTATTTGTTTTCCTATAACTTTAATTCAAGAAAACTATAATAAATTATTATATGATTTTGTATATTTGTAAGGTCCCATTCCCGGAGGCCTCACAGTTGGTCATTCACAGCAGTAATTACATAAAACATTACATATTATAAAGTAGAGCAGCGGAAATTAATTTAACAAAAACCATTCATTCCATTATAAACACTGTTGTTAAGCAATACATCGTTGTTTATGAGTCACAAAAAGATTAGTTGAATGAATTACAAAACAACAGTATTGTCAGAACATGAATGGATGTCAGTCTTGCCCCGCCGAGTAGCCATCCCCACGTGCCATCCTCAGCAACAAATTACCTGCTAACTGGAAAATATATAAAAGTCAACGTTGCTGAGTGAGTTCTAGTTTTTATAAATAAAATACTTTACTTTTCATTTCAAACTGTTCATTACTTTCGTATGTGATCACACATCATACGTACACTTAGGTAATATCATTATTATCTTCATCATCATTCATTTCGTACTTTTATCATTATCTTTCCAAGTCTGTTGCGACAGCAAAGTCGCTCACCTCATTGGCAATCTCAAAGATCGCATGTCTTCCGGTCTGTTACGACACAGAGTCGCTCACCCATTAGCAATCTCAAGGATCACATGTCACCCGGTCTGTTGCGACACAGAGTCGCTCACCCATTGTTAATCTCAACGATTGACCCTGTGTGCATCCTTCGGGGTAGCTAACCCATATCACAGTTGAGCTAATGACAACAAGGCCGTGCACCTCTTTACATCTGCTTGCAAGACTTTTGTTCATTCGTTTACGTTCCACTTTTCTTTATCATTAATCTTTCACTTTATTAATGATAATAATTTTCTTTCTTAATCATGATCATACCACATAGAGTCACACAATAATAATATTAATAATTATGATAACAATTATAATAACCCTAATAATAATAACAATAATAATAATAATGGTCATAATGACAATCAAACATAATCATATGCATTAAATAAACCTTGGTCAACATCGGTCCAAAACCCTAAATGCGCAGACTCACACGAAAATTTTGCAATAAATTCTAAGTGTTGGGCGCATGAGGACTATTTGGGCGCATGAACCATGTTCAGGCGTCTCTCCACTATGTAGGCACATCAGCCTACACTTAACCATTTTACTCTTAGGCGCATGAACTATTCAGGCACATGAGCCTGTGCTTAGGCGCCTGAATAAAAAGTTAGGCGCATGAGTACTATTGGGGCACATGAGCACTATTGGGGCACATCACCTCAATACTTAGGCGTTTTTAGCAAAAACCTAGGCACATGAGCTACTGTTTAAGCACATGAGTCATACTCAAGTTTTTCTAAGGTAGTTTCAGGCGCATGAGGGTACTGTTTAGGCACCTGAGTAACACTTAAAAATTTCTAAGGCACTATTTAGGCACATGAGCCTTATATAGGCGCATTAGCAACCTGCTCAACATGTTTCTAAGTCGTTTTCAGTCCCAAACATCATATTACCTTGTTCTAAGCATACACATACTATACTAAGCATGAACTTAACATAACCATAACATTATATTCGCCCAAAACATACCCCACCCACATACACATGCACATAAACATACGGGTAACATACCCAATCTCATAAAAACATACATACATGTATTTTCTAGCCCCAAAATCATATAAAACATGTAAAATGGGGTTCTAGAAACTCGCCTTAGTTGTTTTCGGGTTTCAAACTCTTTGAACTCGGACTCTTGAATATTTCTTAACACCTAGACATGTCAAAACATACAACCCGAACACATATACACATAAGAACACATAACTGAGGCTAAATCTAGCCAAGAACAATTTAAAAACACTAATTCTTACCTTAAATCTTGAATTCTTCTTCTTTCTCTCTCTAGAACTCGAATTCTGCTTTCTCTCTCTAAAATTTCCGAATGAAAAGTGTTTTGCAGGACCAAATGGGCGGCCATACCACCTTTTTCACCAACTTTATTACTTTTTGTCCATTTGACACTTTTGACCCCTCAACTTTAGGTTGAGTTTCATTTCCATCCTTTTATTTCTCTTTTATCCTTTTATTTATTGCTTTAGAAATATCCGGGTGTTACAATATTCATTATCAATAGTTACATAACCTATTACCTTATAAGATTGAAATTATAAAGATGCCAACATTTTAGTTGAGAATTACTTATTCTTTGAAATATTAATCTTTATTATTTATGATCGTTCATGTTCAAATTATAAATTTTTTTTATAATATTAAATCATGCTAAATCCCAAATCCTTATGACAAACCCTAGATTCCACAAATAGCCTCTTGAACTTATCCGATTATAATCTAATCTTGAAACACTCGCGTATAGGTAATTTGGGAAGAAACCGTTGGTGCTATTTTATCTTTCTTATTATTCAAAGTACATCATATATCATCTGAGTTTCCATACCCTGTTTGTACTTTATTTCACACCATTTGGGGTGAAGCGTGTTAACCGTATAAATGTACACTTGTAATTCTTAAAATACTTGTAAAGCATGTGCAATTCATCTTATTAATTTGTCATGGTTATTTGAGATATTGGTGAACATTATATGATAGTCATCTTGTAAAAACAATCATTAACTATTGCTAGCCTAGCAACGTCATAGATCTATGAGCTTGACAAGCCTATTTGGTGCTAAAGCCGGGGTTATTGCCGGCTCCTGATGACATATTCTTGTTCATCATGGGAATCAAGCACACTTAGCTAATCGTATATTTCGTTATGGCCATATCTTTGTCAAGGTTTTATTGTATCATTATGCTATACACACACACACACACACACATATATATATATATATACATATATATATATATATATATATATATATATATATATATATATATTCTTGCATTATTTCTTAACCTATGACTTGAATTGCCTCTTAAAAGGTTTTATATATGTATGTACAATCTTATGGGAACTCGCCAACATTATATGTTAACCATTTTTTCTAATATGTTTCAGGGAATGCGCAAGCTTAATGTTGACCTTGAAGATTTGAATTCATCTAGGATTGGACTAGAATAAAAAAAGAATTCACTTTCAATTTAGAAGTTTTAATTTAGTTTATATTATGGTTGTTTGTTTGAAATTTATGAATGTAATGTTACAATATGAGCCTTATGATTAATAATATTTACATTTTGAATTAGCGTTGTATGCCTTTGAACAATCTTAACCCTCACATCTCAATATTTCCGCCGTTACGGTTGGGATGTGACACAACGACTGCCATTAGCCCTCCTGTAATACACCCTATTCTCAGGTTAGCGTCACAACACTAAATTTCCCGTATTTAATGATTCTATTATTTTTTTTAAATTCTATAAACCTAGTTTTTTTATAAATCAAACCCTAGTCATGTAAACTAATTATTGACTAATCATTAATTAAATTATAAATAACAATTATCATAATAAATTAATTATAACTTTTCAAATTACCTTATCTTGACCCTAACAACCTTCCCTACTCGTCTCCCTCTTCCAGTTACATTGCGCCCCCCCACTTTACCACATTCACAAATCAACCTCTCTCTGTATATCCTTCTCACCGAAAGCAATCAACAACTCCCTCATTCTCAACCTCTTCAATCATTGGGAAAAGTATTCGACAATTATTCCATGGCAACATAGCTCCGCCGAACCCTATCACGTCAATCGCGCCTCCCCCCAATGAATCGCAGCGACCGACGAAGCAACCCCGACCAGTATGTCATTCTTTCGTTATGTTATTCACATTCGTTTTGGTGCAGTTTCAGGTTTTGGGTACGGGAATGTCATGTACTCATCTATGTTGTGTGTATCTTTGTGTGTATATATATACATGTACTCATGAAGGCTACTGTACGTATACCATGGTAAGTGTCGATGGTTGATGCTCATGTGGCCGGTTGTGCGTGCTTTGGCGGTATGGTTGTGTTTATACAAATGTAATTTCATGTTCGAGCAGTGATGTGGTAATCGGGTTCATTCTTATGTAATGGGTTCATCGATTTATATGTGTTTGTGTCTATGTATTGTGTTTTGTTGGGGTGGTGATGCGTAGTTTTGATGGTAGCAGTGGGTTAGGGTGGATGGGTTGGGTGTTTTGGTGTTTTGTGTTGTTGTCATTACCAATGTTCTCAGAACCGGATCGGACGTCGAACCGGACGGCTTACTGGTTTGGTGGTCGGACCGGTCGGACCGGATGGACCGGATTTAACTATATTTTAATTATATTTATATATGTAATTAAATATAAGTAATTTATATATGATTTATACATATATTTTATAGTTATATATAAAACTTAACTATATTTGTATATACAAAGTACTAATTTATGGTTTAACACCCCGTTTTTACCCACTAAAATCAAAAAAAAAAAAAAAAAAAAAAATATGCGAAAACCGGTCGGACCCGAACCGGTTGGCCGGTCCAACCGCCGACTCGGTTCGAACCGGCCGGTTCAACTGCACAAAAACGATCCACCCCGGACCGGACCGGACCAGGCCCCGAATCGCGGTCCGACCGGTCGGACCGGCCGGTCCGATCCGGTCCTAACAACATTGGTCATTACATACACTATTGGTTGTATATATATAAATACTAGCATGTTAGACCTGCGCCATACCGCGGGCCAGTTTTAGAATAATATCCATGATAGGGATTTGTGTATGACTTCTTAAAAATAGGTATTTCCTTAAGAATCCTTCAACCACAACCTTATAAAACTATAAAATCACAACATAATTCACACTCATTACAAATTAGAATACCAAGTAAAATAACCATATAACTTGATTAAATAAATAAACTTATTCAAATAAACTTTAAACAAATAAAAATAAAATGCAGCAAATAAATTGCTACATAGTAGTAGTGACTACAAGTAAGAAACATAAAAAGAACCTCCATAATTAATACCAGCAGTGGTATGTTTAGTTAAAGCTTTAATACATAATACTTCGTGAAGCACCAAACACGCGGCCATCATACGCCATATGCTTCCTCAAGTAAAAAATGCACACCCAAACCCCACAATTTTCTTTAAATAGATAAATATAAGAAAAAAACACTTAAAGTTATGTATTGTATGTGTCCTCATAAATAAATTTTAACATGAAGGCCTCCTTCCTACACTAATACTTGAAGAAGCTCATATTACATTCCATTTACCTTCTGCAACCATTGTCATCCTGCTCATAAACAAACTTTTAGTGTTGTATTAACTATTTTCCGGGAAATTCAACAATCTCCATCCAACTTAACAATAATTTCCAAGCTCTACAACAAGGGAATCAAGGGTTAAGCATAACTCTACATCTTTTGAACATCAGTGGCATATGAATCTAAAGTGCAGATCATTATCATCTCACAAATAAATAAAAGTGTGGCATATAAATCTATAGTGCAAATAATTATCATCTCAAACATAAATGAAAGTGCAATAGATAGAAATTGATAAAAGTTGTAAGAAATACATTTGAGTGAGAAATGTCATCATGGTACTCTCCTTGGGTCCTACTGATTGTACAAGTTCAAACAGAATAGTTCCAAATTTGAAATTGATCTACAACAAGGGAATTAAGGGTTAAGCATAACTCTATTTGAAAGTAGATGTAATTCTATTATAAATAAAGTTTACTTGTTTGAATTTTAACAATCAAACATTGACAAATAAGATGTTAGTCGTTATGATTGTTGTTTTAATCACATTAGTTACAACCATGATTACTTACAAAAAAATTAAAATGGATAAAGTGTTTGAAGGAAACCCACTCAAGTTGTTTCAACCTGTACTAAAAATAACTTGTTTTAAACAAAACATGTTTTGACTCGTTAAGATGATTGACCCAAGAAAGCTCAACAAAACAAATAACATGTTGAACATGAAAGCCGCTTGTGGTAGGACCCAAATAAAATATACAAAGAAATTAAAGCAGAATTTAATAAAATAGCAATAAACGGGAAAAAAATGGATGAACTCATTTACATACATTTTTTTTCTAAAATGATATTAACACAATCCCTTTTGGCCCAGAGCAAATTCTAAACGAAAAACATTAATACCTTTCTAGAACAGTTAGTTTTAACTTGACCTCAGTTTTACTCCACCATTTTATCCGGTTACAAGTCCCACCCTATTGCCATGCTTACTTGTTTATAGAAAAGAAATTTGATAAGATTCATCCAAAGTATTATAAAATGTGCAAGGGTCTATCATCTTACTTGCTTTAGTAATTCTTATAAAAAATAAGGGTGACCACTACAGCAACAAAATGTGTTTAAATTAGAGTGCTCCTCAACTTTTAGTTGTAGTCTCACAAGTACCTATCATGAAATTGTACTTGTAATGCGCCTGTAGTTTTACATAAAATAATACAATTGAGAGTAATATATAATAGTATTAATTCACAACCGTTAACAATATGTGGCTAATTGTGTTGGCAGAAATTAAAGAAAATAATTGAACTTCTCACTATTAGAACAACTATTTTATCATAGATTGGTTGAGTCAAAATATATATGATAGAAGGCCATTGCTCTACATCAAAGCTCTGTCAACAAGAATAACAAAGTTTAAATGGATCTATACACAGTCCTTTTGGGTTTTACTTCTAAAAAAATCAATCTTTAGCATTCTCTTGTAGTTTATTCTTATTTTTTTTAACCACACATCTAAATGTTATTAAATTCTTAATAACAAAAAAATTAGACCAATCAAAAAGCACATAATTAGGAGCATACTGATCAATAAAAATAAGAGTGAAAACTTTGGCATCTTCTCCAAGCCTCATAGAACTGGTTTTAAAGCCATTCTCATAATCTTATCTAAAAGTCAACAGGTCAGTCGGTTAAACTAAAGAGAATATTAAAAATTATCACCGTCACACAATGTAAGCCATGTTCATACACTTTCCAATTGAAGATTCTGCCTTTTTATCTGAAAACCGAAAACTCAAACATTAGTATAACATTTAACAAAAAAATAAAAAATGTACAGCAGATGAAACTCAACACCACTAAATGACCATTTGTGTGAAGTTCATTTAAACGAAGAGACTTAGGTTGTATGTGTAGATAACTTGAACTCACTGTTAATTATGTACTAATTAATTAGAACTTGATACGAAATGCAACAAAACATACAAAATTAGCTCATTTATCACAAGATAATATCAAACTTTATTAAAAAAATTGAATATCAAGGATTGATTAACAGTGGCACCATTCTAAACAAAGCAAGCAAAAATAGCAATACAAAGAAGGTAAAGTATTATATCACCCCTAGGATTCAAGTCACTTATTGAACATTACCCATGAGTAACAAGATCTTCCGTGACTTAAGCTTTTTAAAGCTCCCAATAATTCATTAATCATGAAATCAGTATTAATTTACAATATAATGATTATTACAATGAATCACCATGTCTTTTGAACACAGAAGCCAAATCTTCACTATAGACTGCAACTTTCCAAAATTAGTGACAAATGGTTGCTCTATGATCTGATGTCGTGGAATAAGAAATTGACTCATCAACTGTGGATTTCCCTTAATCCAAAATGCAAGTGTCACTTTAACCTGTTGACCAACTGATGCTCCTATCTCTTTCTTGCTCAACTATTATCCCAATAGACTTTGATTACATACTAATTAATCCCATATAAATAGACTTTGATTACATACTAATTAATCCCATATCCACTTTACCAAAACCATAATCCCAACATAAACCAGTCATCAAAATTGAAAAGTTAATAATAAACAATCTAAAATTCTTAAGAACAAATCTTATGTTGAACCTAAACAACAAAGGTTATTAATAGTATACCAAACAAGTAATAGAAAAGCTATAATAGTAGTTCTTTCAATGTATACATCTACAACAGAGAATCCTTTTTCCTATAGATGATTTCAAACATAATAGTTCGAATTTGAAAAAGATCTACATGTTTTTAGTTTCTTCTGTTGTAAACTTAAATGTTAATCTAGTGTTACTTTCTTGGAAGGTACATAAACAAAACAATCTATCAATAAACTCTTGTAATTAGCAGTTTTCAACAAACTCCAAGTTCAAGAATCTTGTTAGGGTATCAAAGTTTAGCTAAACTTCAAATTTGAACTAAATAACACAAGTTTAAGGAGCTAAAACCAAATCAAAAGAACACACGTAAGTAAACATCAAAAAATCTCGCAAACCTGTTGCTTCAAAGCACAAGAACACTCACAGATTCTTGGTCAAAGGCTCAAAAAACAACGGGGACTTTCAAGATTCTATTTCTTGAATGGATGAATAAGAGATCAAGAATTAAATAGGTAATCTTGAAAGCATATGTGTTGCAAGAGAAACCTTAAAATTTAGATCGGAGCACTTGATTGAATTTAAGGAACTCACATGCGATCGGAAGGGGTTGAAAACTTGAAACCGATAAAATTGAATTGAGAGAGAAGAAGGGGATTAAAATCAACAATCTACGATTCAGATGCTCAGTGATAAATGAATCGATTGAAGCTTTTATGATGAGTAATGGATCCGTCCGAGTGGCCACTGATGGTAACGTAAGGGATGTTAAAGCGTGACTCCAAACGATTCAATTGAAGGCAGAGGGCGTCGATCAATTGAATGCAGGTGAAGGAGGAAGAGGTCGGATGGTAGGGGAAGAGGCGCGTATTACGAATACGAGTGAAATTACCATACTACCCATTTTTCATGCATTATATAGTAGTAGTAGATAAGTAGTTGTGTGTTTCTGCAGGTTATTATAGTGATCATTGTAGTGCTTGGATGTATTGTGCATGTATATATATGTCGATGGTATTCTGTTGTGTGTGGTTATTGTCATGTATATGTATGTGTGTATTGTATGCATGTTAATGGATGTGAGTATGTGCAGGTTTACTATGCATGTATGTGGTGTGGGGCAATTCGTACGTTTTGTAATTGATTGTGCATGTATGTGGTGTGGGGCAATTCGTACGTTTTGTAATTGATTGTGCATGAATTACAAATTCTTATTATCATGTGGGGTGTACTAATATATATTATATTGTATGTGTATCATATATATTTATATGAGGTGAACTAAATAGATATTATATTATGTGTGTATCATATATATATATATATATATATATATATATATATATATATATATATATATATATATATATACACATATAATAATATTATATATTATGTGGGTGTGCAAGTTATATATATATATACACACGCACACGCACACGCACAAGCGCGCACGCGCGCGCACGAGCGCCGCCCGCCCGCCCGCCCGCCCGCCCGCCCGGCCGCACGCACGCCCGCCCGCACAGACACAGACACAGACACAGACATAGACACAGACACAGACACAGACACAGACACAGACACAGACACAGACACAGACACAGACACAGACACAGACACAGACACAGACACAGACACAGACACAGACACAGACACAGACACAGACACACAGACACAGACACAGACACAGACACAGACACAGACACAGACACAGACACAGACACAGACACAGACACATACACAGACACAGACACACAGACACAGACACACACAGACACACACACACACACACAGAGACACACAGGCCCGCACGCAGGCCCGCGCGCCCGCCCGCACGCCCGCGCGCCCGCCCGCACGCCCGCACGCACGCACGCACGCACGCACGCCGGCCGGCCCGCCGGCCCGCCCGCCCGCCCGCAGACGCAGACGCAGACGCAGACGCAGACGCAGACGCAGACGCAGACGCAGACGCAGACGCAGACGCAGACGCAGACGCAGACGCAGACGCAGACGCAGACGCAGACGCAGACGCAGACGCAGACGCAGACGCAGACGCAGACGCAGACGCAGACGCAGACGCAGACGCAGACGCAGACGCAGACGCAGACGCAGACGCAGACGCAGACGCAGACGCAGACGCAGACGCAGACGCAGACGCAGACGCAGACGCAGACGCAGACGCAGACGCAGACGCAGACGCAGACGCAGACGCAGACGCAGACGCAGACACACAGACGCAGACGCAGACACACAGACGCAGACGCAGACACACAGCCGCAGACCCAGACACAGACACACAGACACAGACGCAGACACAGACACAGACACACAGACACAGACACAGACACAGACACAGACACAGACACAGACACAGACACAGACACAGACACACACACACACACACAGACACACACACACACACACACAGGCCCGCACGCAGGCCCGCACGCAGGCCCGCCCGCCCGCCCGCCCGAGCGCCCGCCCGCCCGCCCGCGCGCCCGCCCCCCCGCCCGCCCGACCTGCGCGCGCACAGACGCGCGCACAGACGCGCGCACAGACGTGCATACGTGCACCCGCATACATACCCACATACATACCCGCACACATACCCGCACACATACCCGCACACATACCCGCACACATACATGCACACATACATGCACACATACATGCACACATACATGCACACATACATGCACACATACATGCACACATACATGCACACATACATGCACACATACATGCATACATACATGCACACATACATACATACATACATACATATATACATATCTCTCTCTATATATATATGTATATATATATATATATATGTATATATAGGGAAGTATTCTATTGAAAACCATAAATATGTAAAGAACTACTAAAAACCACATAAGAAATGGACATAACACGTCGATAAAATTGGTAATACTAAAAGATGATGGTTTGATTCTATTTTTTAATATTTTCTTTCATTTTAAAATCTCTCTCCTTAATGTTGTAGCAAAACTTTAAAAATGTTCATATATGCAATACTATGTGTGTGCATTGATGCACATTATCAAAAGACTATAGATATTGTGATTTTTAAAAATTTATCTTAAAAGTAGTAAAATTACAAACATTTTCATATATTTATTTAATAAATAGTATATGAGTTAAAGTGGTTCTTTCTGGTTCTTTACAGATTTGTGGTTCTCAGTTGAATGTCATTCTGTATATATATATATATATATATATATATATATATATATATATATATATATATATATATATATATATATATATATATATATATATATATATATATATATATATATTAGGGGGTGGGAATTCATGTTTATATGACTTATCTTGAATGTGTACGTATGGGTCGTTACGAAATTTGTGAGCTGTGGGTAATTTTTTATTAAATGTATGAGTTTATTATAAAAAGTATTATAATTAGAAATATATAAATAATACTTTCATGTATGATCCAGACTATATATGAATATTGGGCTTTATGCTTGTGTGAGTTTGCGTATGATTATGCTTGCATGTGAATGGGGGAAGACCGATGACTTGCATTGTAGCCGTGCTGAACGTGAAACCGTATAGTTTAATTATTAAAGGTAACATATATTAACTAAATTTAAATGTGTATTCAGGTTGTTCGTTAACCTAACTACTTGTGCTTGCATTATTGAGCTGGTGTGCTTATAAGGTGAGTTCTCCGCCTCAATTCACCGATGGGAGTACTACCCTCATTACATGACCATACTGATTTAGGAGAAGAATGTTCCTCTACCTCCTGAACATTAGCCCCGACTAGGTCCGCCCCCTATAGGAATCCTTATGCCCCTATCCTACCTCCTCTTACCTATCCTTAAGAGCAGGCCATGACTGCTATGGTAGCCACTCTGCATGTCGAGCGCAAGCGCGTTGTTGAATTGTGGGATGACAATAGGGCACTGAAGAAGGGAATGCGGGAAGCAACGGGAGAAATCAAAGAGTTGAGGAGGCTACTCAACGTACTGATCAATCATCATAACACCCATGTGGGCCGTGTTACTGACCTAATTGAACGTGTAGGTGGTGATGAAGTGGACATCCCAGCGTATGGTCAGCGACTCAATACTCAGGAAGGCCTAGTCAACACACTGAATGTGGTGCCGAAGCCTGTTGAAGAAGATCTAGAAGAGGAACCTGAGGTGGTGCTAGAAGAGGATCCTAAGGAAGAACCTGAGGAGCAGCCTAAGGACGAGCCAGAGAACAGCACCGGATCTGTCGATACTCATTGATTTTCTAGTTCTTTCATTTTATTTGTTTATCAGACTTTCATTCATTTCACACCTATATGGGAAGAGTTGTTTCCCATCCGACTGATGTTTTTGAATTTTGAGATTTGGTTTCATTAATTGTAGACGTACTTACAATTTATTTTATCAGAAATTATTATTTGAACATTTAGTTATGTGTGTGGTAAATTCTTTTAATTGCTTATACTTAAATGGAGTTGATATGTTGCACATTTACTTACTTTCAAATGTTGTGATTTTTAAGTATGTCTGGACGGGGATGCGGACGTGGTCGTGGTCGTGGTCGTGGTTATGGTTGTGGTTATGGTCGTGGTCGTTGTAAGGCCCCGTTCCTGGGCATCACACAGTTGGTCATTCATCGCACATAAATCGCTCATTTTGTTTAAAACATTGCAGCGGAAACATTTAACTAAAATCATTTCATATATTAATAACTGCTTTTGCCAAATAATACATCGTTCATTACAAAATGTCGTTCGATCGTATTACAATGCAAAAACATTATACAAAAGAATGCCATCCAAAATTGAGCCGAGTAGCCGCCCCGTGCCATCCTCAGCAACATTACCTGCCAACTAGAAACAGATAAAAAGTCAGCGTTGTTGAGTGAGTTCTAGTTTTATAAAACATTATATTACCTTTCATTCGTTAAAACATTTTCTTTACTATCGCACGTGATCACACATCATACGTACATCAAGGTAATAATTTTTATCTTCATCATCGTTCGTTTCGTACATATCGCACATTTCGTACTTATCGCACCTTTCGTACATCATTTATTATCTTTCACTTCTATCTAGAACCTGTCAAGCTTTACCCTCCTCATGGCACGCAACCACGATTTCTGAGGTCCAATGACAAGGATCCCGTTTCGTACTTTATTATTATATTTCATTAACGTTCGTCTCGTACTTTATCACTATCTTTCGTTAAAGTTCATTTCATGCTTTGTCACTTAGTTCGTTTCATACTTTATCATCTCGCTCGTTTCGTACTAATTCTAGATCCTGTCAGGCTTTTCCCCCATCGCGGTCTGAAACCGCCATTCCGAGCACAAAGCTCCTTTACTAATTGGCACGAAGCCCGTGGCCCTAAGCCACCATTCTAGGCACAAAGCCGGTTGGCATAAAGCCCGTGGTCTGAAACCACCATTCCGGGCACGAAGCCTCATTTCTAATTGGCACAGAGCCGGTTGGCATAAAGCCCGTGGTCCAAAACCACCATTCCGGGCACGAAGCCTCATTTCTAATTGGCACAAACCCGACTGGCATAAAGCCCATGGTCCGAAACCACCATTTCGGGCACGAAGCCTCATTTCTAATTGGCACAAAGCCGGTTGGCATAAAGCCCGTGGTCCGAAACCACCATTCCAGGCACGAAGCCTCATTTCTAATTGGCACAAAGTCGGTTGGCATAAAGCCCGTGGTCCGAAACCACCATTCCGGGCACGAAGCCTCATTTCTAATTGGCACAAAGCCCGGGGTCGAATGACAAGGATCTCGTTCGTACTATGAGTTCAACCACCTAGACTGGTCCCCCTGTGTGTGAACCCTCATGGGTTAAAATCGCACGTTATAACACACAGTTGAGCTATCAACTCACAAAGAGTTGTAAACCTCCTTTCATTTGTTTACAAGACTTTCATTCACGCGTTCATTATGTTCCACTTTTATTATTTTAGGTCTTTCGCTTCATTAAGATAATACTTTATGTTCATTATCATAATCACACCACGTAAAGTCATGTCATCATACGTAATAAGGAACGTATTATACAATCATACATAATCATCATCAATCACACATCATCATCATGTATAGGCATCAATCATACATCATACATACCCAACATATCATCTATGACCTCGAAAGCCAACTTAAAGGAACCCCCGGGAACTTCCAAAGTCAAAGCTTACCTCTACACATCTCCCCGAAAGTCAGAAGGTTAGACTATGTTCTCTCGGGCACCCGAGCCCTATTTGGGCGTATGGACACCCTTCAGTCACATGGCCTCCCAGGAGACTGAACACTTAGGCGAATGAACACCAGGCGATTGGACCCTATGCGGATGGACACTAATGCAGATGAACCTCGGTTGCATGACTCCCATGCGAATGACCCTCAGTCGCACGACTCGCATACGTATGGACCTCAGTCGCACGACTCACATGCGTATGGACCTCAGTCGCAAGACTCACATGCGTATGGACCTCACTCGCACGACTCGTATGCATATGGACCTCAGTCGCATTCCTTTCGGTCGCATGACCTCCAGTCGCATAGCCCTAGCTGTGTGCAGAATGCAGTTCATCCCGAACCCAATCTGCCATTTTCTGCCTCCAAGCCCTCCCAAACCTGTTCTAAGCTCGATTCAATCATCCTAATCCTTAGAAACACATACCACAACACCATTTAAGCACACACAAGCTCGGAATCAAAACCCATTCGAATCACACACAAACACCCACACACGGGTTCAACACACACACACACACTTCAAAAACGGGTTTTACTATGTGTTTCAGCCCCAAATCAGTTGAAAACATGTAAAAGAGGGGTCCTAGAACTCACACAAACAACACCTTCGAGTAGAGCTTCAATCTAACCCGCTACACCTCAACTTTTACGCTCGAAACCAAGAAAATCGAAGCTTTAAACCCTTTTTTCTCCCTCTCTTCTCTCTTGGCTGAATTTTGTGAGTGTGGGGGAGGGTGTGGGCTGTTCCTCCTCTTAATCCCCCACTCTTCCAAACCTTCTCCCGTTTTGGCAAGTTTGGTCCCTCGACTTTGGGCTTTATTTCTTTTCTTTCTTTTTCTTTCTTCTTCTTCTTTCTTTGGCTTTAAAAGAAAATAACCGGGTGTTACAGTCGTGGTACCATAAACACGACACCAGCTAAACTAGCCGCACTAATTAAGCAGCATGTGGCTGATGCGTTGGCCAACCACAACCCCAACCCACAGCCGGCTCCGATCGGTAAGTAATGCCAAATTCATTCCTGATGTTACGTTCCGTCAATCCTGTTAAATTATAACACTCGTTAGAATTCCAAAGCCCTGATCTAAATCTGTTGCAAGTCAAGGGGTTTGTACTTTCAAGTCCTTTATGGGCTGCAAACCCAACCTTTCACGAAAGTGGAAGGAGCTGTAGGTCTCCTAAGATGCTTTGAGAAGCTCGAATCAGTGTTTGAAATTTGTAATTTCCTGGTGGCAAGTTGGGTGAAGTATGTCACTAGTAGCGTGGATGGAGCTTCTTTGTCTTGGTGGAACACCCAAGTGCAGATGCTGGGTGTAGAAATCGCCAACCAGACCACCTGGGAGGATTTCAAGAACTTGATGAAGGAGGAATACTGCTCTTGTGATGAGGTGCAGAATTGGAGATAGAGTTTTGGAATCTGAAGATGTCAGGTTCTGAGATCGAGGCATACACTACTCGCTCTCATGAGCTCGCTACACTATGCCACAACATGGTTAACCCTCCTTCCTTGAGGATTGAAGGATACTTGTATGGATTAGCTCCAAAAATCTAGAGATGGTCACTGCTTCTCGACTAAACACCATACAAAAAGCAATCAGTCTGGCCCATAAGCTGACAGACCAGGCTGTCGCGCAAGGTAAGCTACCCACACGTGGTTCTTCGTAAACTACTTCTGATGGGAACAACAAGGAAAGTAGGAGTCTAGCTCTAATAACATGCAAAGTACATCTCAGCAACAGTCACAACAATCCAAGAGGTTTGATAACTCGCGCACGTTCAACAAATCTTATTCATCATCTCAACACAGTGGTGGTTATACTGGGACGCTGCCTAAGTGCAACAAATGCAATTATCACCACAACGGTCTATGCAATAAGAATACTAGTGAAAGATGCAGTAAGTTTGGCCACGCTACCAAAAACTGTCATGTGAACATAACAGCCAAACTACCACCACAGTAAGATGAACAGAAAGGCTGTTATGAGTGTGGTCAACCCGGTCATTTGAAGAGAAATTGCCCAAAACTCAAGAAGAACAATGGTGGTGGAAATGGTGCTGAAAATCTAAAGGACAATGGTGGTAGTGGCAATGGAAATGGTGGTGCCAAGGGTAGAGCATTCGTAATGACCCTTCTATTGTAACTGGTAATTTCCTGTCAATGGTTGTTTTGCTTCTGTGTTGTTTGACTCTGGTATTGATAGGAGTTTTATTTCTCATAAGTTCAGTCGATTACTAGATGTTACATCCACAGCCTTAGACTCGAACTACACTATAGAAATAGCTAATGGTAAGATTATATAAGCTACTCATATATACCGTGGTCGTAAGATAAGTCTGTCTGGGCATGATTTTGATATTGACCTTCTATCTATTACGCTTGGTAGTTTTGATGTTGTTGTCGGTATGGATTGATTGTCTAAGAACCAAGCCGAAATCATTTATGGTGAGAAACTCATTCGACTTCCTCTTCCTAACGGAGAGATACTCACGGTGGAAGGTGATAAGAGTGGTGCTGTGGTGGGCATCATTTCTTACATGAAGGCTCAAAAGTGCTAGAGAAAAGGGCATTTGGCAATTCTAGCCTTAGTCCCTGAAAAGACCGTAGAGAAGAAACGAATAGATGACATTCCTATTGTTAAGGGCTTCCCTGAAGTGTTTCCAGAGGATTTTCCTAGTCTTCCTCCACACAGGCAAGTAGAGTTTTAAATCAAGCTGACACAAGGAGCTGCCCTATTCGCTAGGGTGCCGTATCGCTCGGCACTGAACGAACTTCAGGAATTATCGAAACAGTTGCAGGAACTGTTAGACAAAGGGTTCATACTGTTGGATTCTTTATGCCCAAGAGACATAGAATATTGATGTGGTTAGTACGTTATGATCCATGTCGGGTCATACCCAATAACAAGTTTAGCAAACACCAATATATATTTAATTGATGATATGATCATGCAATTAAATCATTACACCAATTTAGAAAATGGGTTTTCTAAATAAAATGTATGTGAGAAAGAACAACTTATAAGGATATTTTGTTCATGGACATTATTTGTAATGTTATTTAGGTTTGTTAAATAACATCAAATAATAAAAGTGTGTGTTTAAGTTATATATTTAAAATGTTAATTATATAACTAATAATACAACTAGTTAACAATTTAAGTAGGTGGTTAAAATGGGGGGAACCCATTTTAAAACCAACAATTCGGCTGCCCCTAGAGGGGCATATTTGGTCATTTTGTTGTCTTGAAACCACACCCCATTTTACACTAGTCACACTCTCCAATTCATCTCTCTCTCTCTCTCATACATGCAAGACTCCTTTTCTCTCATCAAAGAAGAAAAAACAAGGCTGAAAATCGGTTTTCTCCAGCTTGTTTCTTGCGATTTTGGTGTTCAAATCCTAGCAACAAGGTGTTTGCATGATGCTTGTGGGTATGGATGCTTGAGGACACCTCTCCTTGGTGTTTTGGTCATTCAAGAACTTCATTTTCTTCATCTATCTCACGATTTTCAGCAGCTCTACAAAGGTAGTTTGTATGAGTTGTATTTGGTTGTATTTGCTTGTTGTTTCTTCTTGATAGCTAGTCCATTCACATATATTTGATCCTATGGTTTTGGGTTTGTTGAAACAAAGTTATCAACTTTCATTTTTTCAGATTATAAACATAATATAAAGCTCTTATTCCGCTGCGTTTTTCTTGTTTAAATGGTTAAACAACTTTGATAATGGTCTAACAAACCCAACATTGGCATCTAGAGCCGGATATGTGAATGACTAGCTTCTTTTGTCCTTATAAAATAGGTTTTATGGGACTTTAACAACCTAATAGGGGCTGTTTTGTGAAGATATGATGAAACCCCAACCTTTCAAGGTTATATCTTGCATGCTTATGATTAAATCTTGAAAGGATGATATCAAATGGTTGATTATGTTGTTTGGAAATAACCCTAATGTTTTGGTTCATGTTGGCCAGAATTTTAAGGTTATAAAATGGGTTCATTTTGTTCTTGAAATGTTGTATATGGATACATATTTTGGTGCATAACATAGCCTTGACCATATGTGTTTTGGATTTGGTTGATTATGATTTTGTCATGTTGGTTGTATTCATTCAAAGGGTTGTAATAATTTCTTTTGTGTTTGTATTTTGGGTTGTAATTTATTTATTCATTTGGTTATGTAATAAATAGAATAGGTGTATTTCTTTTATTAGAAAATTGTATTAGGATATGATTTTGTAAAGGAAGATGCACAAGAAGAAGACCCAAAAGGAAGGACACAAAAGACATGGACACTTGAAGCTTTTGGATGTGGATTCAAGTGGTAGTTCATGGACACATATGATGTGTCATTATTAACCCTTAGGAAAGACCTTATGACAACACTTGTGATGGCAAACAAGTGTAGTCAACTTAGTGGCTATGGTTATGCACATATGTTTGTATGATTATGCTTGTTTGGTTGTTTGTTGTATGATTGTTGTTTGATATTTGGATATGCATAACAAACTCATTAGCAAACTTAACAAGCTGAAAATTTATGGTTCCTAATCATTAAGTGGTTAATATAAGGTTATTAAAAGGATTAATAATTTTAATAAATGGGTTTTATTGAAAAGGAGAACCATAGGGTACCATGTTTTTGAAAGCATGCAAATACAAGGTACATAGAGTTTTCAAAACTAGAATTACTGAAAACTAAAATCCCTTTGGAAACAAGTTTAACACCATCCTTTTACACGACACTCGAATCACTTGAGAACTATTTGTGGGATAAAGGTTACCTAACCACTTTTAGGGAACTTATGTTTTGAGGTGGGCTTAACGTATTTGTGGGATAAAGGTCACCTAACCACTTGTATGTGTAAGCTCACACGTGTGTGTAAGTAGGACGACTTGAGTTGGAAACCATGTGCATAGGGTCACCGAAGCATGGCGTACAATGATGTTGATGGGATTAAACATACCAACCAAACATAAGATGTTTAACCGACCCCATAAAGGCTAGAAGTTGCAAAAGGTTGCAATTGTCAAATCTTGACTACCTTGTTAATTTAAATAATGGGATAAAGGTCACCTAACCATTATTTGAATATAATGTTGGATTCTAGATTTTAATAATTAATTGTCTATGAGACATAAAGGGTATTAATGATTAAAATGTAATTTTTTAGAAATACTAATAAGAACTTTGTAAATTTTGTAGAATGGCCGCAAACAATAATGTTACCACCCCGACCGTCCATACCCTATCACTGAGAACTATTTTAGAGAGGGATCGTCTGAACCATAACAACTTTATGGACTGGTTTCAAAACTTGAGAATTGTTCTCAAGCAAGAGAAAAAGGCCTATGTCCTTGACGATCCCATTCCTGACCAACCCGACCTCGAGGATGTTGAGGCCTATAACGATTGGCTTAAATACACTAACGATTCCATGCAGGTTTCTTGCCTCATGTTAGGAACCATGATTCCTGAACTCCAAAAGGACTTTGAGCATCATGGGGCATATGACATGATTACCTAACTGAAGGAAATGTTCCTTCAACAAGTTAGGGTAGAGCACTTCAAAACGGTTTGAGAGCTTCTTGCATGTCACATGGAAGAAACCCAATCGGTATCATCTTATGTACTTAAGATGAAAATCCATATTGATCGCCTCGAGAGGCTTAACTGTCATGTCTCAAAGGAGTTGGCCACGGATTTGATCCTTAATGGCCTAACTATAAGGTTTGAGACGTTCATAATGAATTACAATATGAACGGATGGGACAAGAACATTGGTGAGCTTCACGCAATGCTCAAAACAGCTGAGGCGGGGATAGGTAGAAAAGTTCTACCTGTTCTCTCGATCAATGAGGGAGGTAATAAGAAAAGGCCATTCCCTGATCCCAAGGCAAATGTTGCCAAAGGAAAGGGGCACATCAAAGGCAAAGGGAAAGGAAAGGTTAAAGCGGAACCTCCAAAACCTAAGCTTATGAAGCCTAAGGTAACGGAAAACGATCCATGCTTTGAGTGTGGTGAGATTGGACATTGGAAAAGGAATTGTCCAACCTATCTCAAAGAGTTGAGAAATAAGAGGGATGCTGGACAGACCTCAGGTACAACTTTCATGATCCATATTGTCTTAAATGTTATTTCTTCAAACACATGGGTATTGGATACCGGGTGTGGAACTCACATTTGCAATCCATTGCAGGGGTTCAAAAGAAATAAGCACTTTAAGAAGGGAGACTTGACACACCCCCGCTGAGAGCGGAAACACGGGGATGCGAGCGAGACGGGATCGTCATAACACATGGTTAACAATAGAGATGCAATATATATGTAATTGAGGACATAGCGTGTCATGACGACACCCGGCACAAATGGAGACTTGTGTCGTGTTTAGTCAATGTTCACGATAGCATAGCCATAAGCATAAATAGAAACTTGTAATTGATTCATATAAACGATTCACATAATCACAAAAATTGTATTCTTGTATGTAATTCCCACAACCCGGGAACAAGTATCCAAAAGAATGTTAATTGTTTGATGGACTGCAACAATGTACAAAATAATTGTTCATCATGTATGTTCAGTCTCAAAAATGCATCCTAGGGTCTCCACTAAGGCAGCACTCCTAGATCTTCAGTTCTCATTGTTACCTGCAAAATATGCTTAAAATTTTCAACAATAATGTTGGTGAGCTTCGCAGGTTTGAATTGTAAACATGTAATTGATGCTATATAGTGTTTGTAGTGGAATACCGTGCATACAGTTATAAGCAAGCAAAATCACATACCATGAGTTTTATACAACCAAACCTAATGACGTACACACAGCAACTTGTCGGAATATATTCACCAAAGGCCCGTTCCTGGCAGTGTGATGGTACTCACAAGTAACCATCTGTCAAGGGTGGGGGTGTCAACCCAATAGTACTACTAATACCTATCCGTCGGTTCCAACACCGGAATTAAATGGTTGTAAGAAGAACCACACAGTAACATCATGTATGCATCAGATATGTACTCACAAAACAGTATCATGTTGATTCCAAGTATGAAATTTGTATGTATGTTGTACAACATTGAAAACGGGTGAGCATACTTTTCCCCCATGTTTGTAAAAGATTGAAACATTGTATAAGCATAAAAAGGGCCCATGAAACTCACTTGTTAAGTGGTATGTATGATGAAACTTCCCAAACTTGTATGTATGTATGAACGGTCAATCACCTATTGGCAGTTATGTTAAGCATTAATGATATGCCTGCTGTTAATAATATTGTTTAGTTGGGTCGGGTCGTATCGATTCGGTCGTGGGTAACACTTGCACATAAACACGCGCAATAGATCTTATGTAGATCAAAGTACTAGAAGCGTTGCCATTGCCGATGATATTTGTGTAAAAGTGTTATTGTTGTCAGAGAAATACTTGGTAAGCACTTGTGTTATGAATCGTTTGTTGCTAATTGTAAAATGTTATGTTGATTGGATTTGATATAGCATTGATAAGTTCGATAGTGTTAATCTTAAAGATCGTCTTTAGCAATGGCAACCGTGTCGATTTCACCTTAACATCACACGACAACACACACCGCACACAGGAAGAATTCACACACAATGACTCCAATTGCACGACAGGACTAGACGCATGACTGGACACTCCATTCGCACGAATCAACTCTCAGTCGTTCGAATCAGCTTCATTCGCACGATTGAACCCCCATTCGTGCGACTAAGCATTCAGTCATACCACACAGCACCCAATCGCACGTCTCAACTTCCATTCGCACGATTCAGCCTTCATTCGTACGAATTAGCTTCATTCGTATGACTGAACTTTCATTTGTGCGACTGGACCTTCAGTCGTGCGATACATACAATCACACACATTCATCCGCATTGACTCAATCGCATGGCAATACTCATATGCATGACTCAATAGCATGACACACACAATCATATAGGCTCAGTCGCACGACTCACTCAATCGCTTGGACTCGGTCGCACGAGAGACCCAATCGCATGGACTTAGTCGCACGACTCACCCAGTCGCACGACTCAGTCGCAGGACAGATCCAGTCGCCTGAACAGTAGGTTCGCGACTGCAGAGTGTTGAGCAGCCTTTGGCTGCTCCGTGCACGGGTTTCACACATCAAGGACCTCCAAAAACACTCATCTAATATATCTAAGTAAGATGCACACTCAGAAAGGCAACACACGCACCTACACGACCTCTTGTGCTCGGGTTGAACCCGAGCACCCGAAACCCTAAAAATCACTGAAGTAAAACGAGCAAAAATGGACGACCAAGGTCGCCTACTTGCTAGAAATGTGTAGTCTAAGCTGTAGTTGTGGTCTAAATGGTGAAAACACGAAGAAAACGGGGCGGTTCTAGGTGCAAGGGAGGTGGAGAAAGTGGAAGAAGAAGATGAAGAAGAAAGTGTGGTTGTGAGGGCTAGGGCTGAAACAAGGGCATTTATACCCAGCCCTAGTTTGGCAATTGTCACTTTTAGTCCCTGCACTTAGCCCCCGAGTCCCGAAATTTGTTTTGGTTGCAAACGATGTAGATAGGCGTGTCATATTAATGATAAGGAAGTATTTAATGTTGTTCGTATCTTGAAAATGATGTTATTAATAATGTTTATATTATATAACATAATATAGTTAATGACGTCGTCAGTGCTATTCGTAAGTGTTTTAAGTGCTAATGTTGTAAACAATGATGTCATGAGTGTAAAAGAAAATCAAACAAGTATGATGTCCTCACAAATTTTCTATGAAGATGTGAAATGAACGTTCTAAGGATAGTTAATGAAATCCACGTTAAATGACGGACCTTTTTGGTGACAGATGTCACAAGACACAAGTCTCTACATGGGCAATGGAGCAAAAGTTGATGTCGAAGCCCAAGGAGACTATGTTTTGAAACTTTCAAATGGTTTGGAAGTTGTTCTTAAAAACATTTTGTATGATCCTAGTTTGAATAGGAACATAATTTTAGCTTCCCTTTTAAAACAATATGGTTATGATTTAAAGTTTGTAAACGATGGTATTTATGTTTATATGGATGATGTATTTTATTTCAAGGCTATGCCTTTTAATGGTATTTATGAATTGGTTCATGATGATTCATCCTATAATAACACATTATACCAATCAAGCACCAAGAAACATAAAATGAGTTTAAGTGATTCTTATCTTTGGCATTGTCGTCTTGATCACATAAACAAGAATCGGATTCAAACACTTGAAAAGAATGGTTCATTTGATAAGTGTGAATCTTGTTTACAAGGTAAGATGACCAAGTCGCCCTTTAGTGGTATTAACGAGAGGGCCAAAGACTTATTAGGAATCATACGTTCGGATGTATGTGGTCCTTTTAAGACAATGACAAGGAATGGTGAAGGATACTTTATTAACTTTACCGACGATTACAGTCGCTATGGTTATGTGTACTTGATGACACATAAACATGAAACATTTGAAATGTTCAAAATCTTCAAGAATGAAGTAGAAAATCAACTCAATAGAACTATCAAAGTTCTGCGTTCAGATAGAAGAGGTGAATACCTCAGTGAGGCTTTTCAGGATCATCTAAGAAGTTGTGGGATTGTCTCACAACTTACTCCTCCCGGAACACCACAACATATGGTGTGTCTGAAAGGAGAAAGCGAACCCTATTGGATATGGTTCGATCTATGATGGCTATAAGCTCACTACCTCTATCATTTTGGGGTTTCGCACTACTCTCTGCGGCTCGTATTTTGAATATGACCCCGACCAAGAAAGTGGATTCGACACCTTTTGAAAAATGGCATGGAAGAGTTCCACCACTATCTTATTTAAAAGTATGGGGCTGTGAAGCTTATGTTAAGCTTAACACCCAAAACAAATTGGAAAGTCGATCCACTAAGTGTATATTTATTGGATATCCCAAAGACTGTATAGGATACTACTTCTTTGATCCAACAGAGCAAAAGGTATTTATTGCTCAAAAGGCAGAGTTCTTGGAAGCCCAGTTCCTTATGGAAGGAATGACGTATAGAACAGTGGAATTTGATGAGGATCAAGATCCACAAGCCGATACACGTTTGGTTGACACAAGCAATCAACAGGAGGTTGTTGATGATGATCAAGAGGTTGATCAATACACACAAAACGTTCGCAGTTCTGGTAGAGTTAGCATTCCACCTGAAAGATATGGATTTTTCATGGATGGACGCTACGTGGTTGACTCCGATGAGCCAACTACATACCATGATGCAATGTCCAATTTGGACTGTGACAAATTAATAGAAGCCATGAACGTAGAGATGCAATCCATGTATGACAACCAAGTTTGGGAATTGGTTGACCCTCCGCTTAACTCCAAACCGGTTGGATGCAAGTGGGTTTTCAAGAAGAAAACAGATATGCATGGAAACTTGGATACTTATAAAGCAAGACTTGTAGCAAAAGGTTTCACTCAAACTCAAGGGGTTGATTATGATGAAACCTTCTCGCCTGTGACAATGCTAAAGTCTATTAGGATATTATTTGCCATTGCTGCTCATTATGACTATGAGCTTTGGCAAATGGATGACAAAACCGCTTTTCTTAATGGACATCTCGGAGAGACTGTCCATATGGTTCAGCCTGAAGGTTTTGTCGATCCAAAACATCCTAAAAATATGCAAGTTAAAGAAATCAATCTATGGATTGAAACAAGCATCGAGAAGTTGGTATCAACGTTTTGATGAAGAGATCAAGAAATTTGGTTTCATCAAGAACGCTGACGAGGCTTATGTGTATAAAAAGGCTAGTGGGAGTGTAATTACATTCTTAGTATTGTATGTTGATGACATACTACAATTTGAAAGTGATATTCCAACCATGGAAGCTGTTAAAACCTGGCTTAGGAGCTGTTTTTTCATAAAAGATCTCGGTGAAGCCGCCTATATTTTGGGAATTAAGATCTATAGGGATAGATCGAGGCGGTTGATAGGTTTAAACCAGAGTGGATACATTGATAAAATCTTGAAAAGGTTCAAGATGGAAAACTCTAAGAAAGGTATGGTACCTATTCAAAGAGGGACAATATTGAGTACGTCTCATTGTCCAAGCTCAAAGGATGAGCAAGATCGAATGAAGGACATCCCATATGCATCTGCTATAGGATCCATCATGTATGTGATGATATGCACTAGACCGGACTTGTCATGCACGTTAAGCATGACAATGACAAGTAGTAATCAGCAGAATCCAGGTAGTAGCCATTGGATGGCTGTTAAAAGTATATTGAAATACCTTAGGAGGACTAAGGATATGTTTCTAATATACGGATCTGATGAAGAGGAACTCGTTGTAAAGCGTTACACGGATGCGAGTTTCCGAACTGATAGAGGTGATTCTCGATCACAATCGGGGTATGTCTTCATTATGAATGGTGGAGCTGTGTCTTGGAAGAGTTCAAAAAAGATGTGGTAGCATTGTCCACTACAGAATCTGAATACATAGCCGCCTCATTGGCAGCTCATGAAGCTGCTGTTGGATTCTGTATGCCCAAGACACATAGAACATTGATGTGGTTAGTACGTTATGATCCAAGTCGGGTCATACCCAATAACAAGCTTAGCAAACACCAATCAATATTTAATTGATGATATGATCATGCAATTAAATATTTACACCAATTTAGAAAATGGGTTTTCTAAATAAAATTGCATGAGAGATGGAACAACTTATTGGGATATTTTGTCCATGAGTATTATTTGTAATGTTATTTGTTTTAATCAAATGACATCAAATAATAAGAGAGTGTGTAAGGGTTATATAAAATTAATAGGTTAATTTTATAAATCTTACAAATAACAAATAAAATGGGTGTTTAAGTTTTTGGGGGGAAAAACCCCTTGAATATCATAGATCGGCCGCCCCATGTGGGTGAAAGATTCTTTTTGTGCTTCTTGAAACTTGACACTCCATTTTACAAGACATAGCTCTCTTTGACTCATCCTCTCTCCAACACATACATGCAAATGACCAAAATGAAGAAGATGCTCTCTCCCTTTCTTTGAAGAAAAACCTCACGGCTGGAATGGTTCCAGCAGCAGCTTTCTTGGTCGATTTGGTGCTTGAAGAAACAAGATCTTCTCTTGATGATAATCACGGTTGAAAGCAAGATCTTCTCTTGATGATAATCACGGCTGGAAGCTTGTTCCAGAAGCTGAAAATCACGGCTGGAAGCTTGTTCCAGCAGCTTCTTCTTTGCGGTTTTTGGTGTTACAAATCCTAGCAAAAGGGTGTTGCTTTGATGCTTGTGGGTATGAACACTTGAGAACACCTTCTCTTGGTGTTTTGGTCATTCAATGGCAGCTTCATCTTCAGATAAGTCCACGTTTTTCAGCCCTCTTTGGATGATGTTTCATCCACATTTTGACAGCTTCTAAATCTTTGGATGTGTTTCATTTTTGACAGCTTCTAAAGCTTTGGATGATAGTTTTCAGCCACGTTTTTGGCAGCTTCTAAATGTAGTATACATCACTTGTTTGGGTTGTTATATATTGGTGATAACTAGTTCAAACACATATATAAGATCCTTGCATTCTTGGGTTTGTTATAGACATGCAATGAACTATAATTTTCAGATTTCAAATGGTTGATGTTTGATGTTAACCCGCTGCGTTTTCTTGTTTAAAATGGTTAAACAACATTGTTTAAAGTCTAACAAACCCAACAATGGCATCTAGAGCCGGATATGTGGATGACTAGTTTCTTGTGTTCTTGTAAAATTGGTTTTATAAGGCTTTAACAACCTTATTAGGGCTGTTTTGTGATGATTTGATGATACCCCAACCTTTCAAGGTTGTAATCATGCATGCTTATGATTGGATCTTGAAAGGAAAGATATCAATTTGGTTGATTTGTTTTGTTTGGACAAAAAGACCATAAATTCTTAGTTTGTGTTGGCTGAAAATTTAGGGTCAAATGGGGTTCATTTTGGTTCTTGAAATGATGTATGTGGATACATATATTAGTGCATAACATAGCCTTGACCATGTGTGTTTTGGATTTGGTTGATTGTAATCTTGTCATGTTGGTTGTATTCATTCTTTATGGGTTGTAATAATCCTTTTGGTGTTTCTATTTGGGTTGTAACTTATTTATTCATTTGGCATGTAATAAATAGATTAGGAGTTTTTTTTCTTTTACTAGAAAATATGTATTAGGATATATATTTTGTAAAAAGAAGATGCTCGAGAAGGAAGCACAAAAGGAAGACACAAAGGATGGACTTGAAGCATTTGGATGCAAGTTCAAGTGGGAGTCTTTGAAGACCTCATCATTTGTGTTATGTTGAACCCTTAGGAAAGACCTTATGACAACACTTGTGATGGCAAACAAGTGTAGTCAACTTAGTGGCTATAGTTATGCACATATGCTTGTATGATTGTACTTGTTGGTTGTTTGTTGTGTGATTGTTATTTGACATTTGGATGTGCATAACAAACTAATAAACAAACTTAACAAGCTGAATTTTATGGTTCCTAATCATTAAGTGATTAATAAAAGGTTATTAAAAGGATTAATGATTTAATAAAAGAGGTTTTATTAAAAGTGAACCATAGGATACCTTGTATTTGAAAGCATGCAAATACAAGGTAAATAGAGTTTTCAAACTAGAATCAATGAAAACTTCAAATCCCTTTTTCAAACAAGTTTAACACCGCCCTTTTGCACAACACTTAAGTCATTTGGAAACTCTTAATGGGATAAAGGTCACCTAACCATTTTGAGGGAACTTATGACTTAAGGTGAGAATACCACATTGGTGGGATAAAGGTCACCTAACCACTTGTGTTGGTAAACTCACATGTGTGTGCAAGTAGGGTAACTTGATTTGCAAACCATGTTGAATGGATCACCTAAAATATGGTTTCCAAATGGTGTTGATGGGATTAACATGCCGACTTTGCATATAACGTTTAAAGTCGATCCCATACCGCTAGAAGTTGCAAAGGGTTGCAATTGTCAAATATTGACTACCTTGTTAATTTGAATAATGGGATAAAGGTCACCTAACCATTATTTGAATGTGACGTTGGATTCTAGATTTTAATTATTAATTGTCTATGAGACATAAAGGGTATTAATAATTAAAATGAAATTTTTCAGAAATACTAAAAAGAACTTTGTAAAATTTGTAGAATGACCGCAAACCATAATGCTACCACCCCGACCGTCCATACCCTATCACTGAGAGCTATTTTAGAGAGGGATCGTCTGTACCATAATAACCTTATGGACTAGTCTCGAAACTTAAGAACTGTTCTCAAGCAAGAGCAAAGACATGTGTCCTTGACGATCCTATTCCTAACCAACCCGACCCCGACGATGTTGAGGCCATTCCCGATCCTAAGGCAAATGTTGCCAAAGGAGAAGGGCACATCAAAGGCAATGGGTAAGGGTAGATCAAAGCGGAACCTCCAAAACCTAAGCTTATGAAGCTTAAGGTAATCGAAAACGATCCATGCTTTATGTATGGTGAGATAGGTCATTTGAAAGGGATTCATCCAACCTATCTCAATGAGTTGAGAAAAAAAGGGATGCTGGGCAAACCTTAAGTATAACTTTCATAATCCATATTAACTTAGGTGTTATTTCCTAAAAGCACATGGGTAATTGGATACCTCATATGGAACTCACTATTGCAATTTGTTGCAAGGGTTTAAAAGAAATAAGCACCTTAAGAAAGGAGACTATGTTTTGAAACTTTCAAAAGGTTTGGAAGTTGTTCGTCAAAACATGTTTATATGCTCCTAGTTTGACTAGGAACATGATTTAAGTTTCCCTTTAAAGCAATATGGTTATGATTTAAAGTTAGTAAATGATGGTTTTTATATATTTATATGGATGATATATATTATTTTAAGGCCATGCCTTCTAATGATATTTGTGAATTGGTTCATGATGATTCGTCCTATAATAACACATTATACCTATCATACACCAAGAGACTTAAAATGGTTTAAGTGACTCTTATTCTTGTCATTGTCATCTTGGTTACATAAACAAGAATCGGATTTAAACACTTTAAAAGAATGGTCTTTTGAAAACAAATGAAAATTGTTCATTTGATAAGTGTGAATCTTGTTTATGAGGTAAGATAACCAACACGCCTTTTAGTGGTACTAATGAGAGGGCAAAAGACTTATTAGGAATCATACATTTGGATGTATGTGGTCCTTTTAAGACAATGACAAGGTATGGTGAAACTTACTTCATTACCTTAACCGACGATTATAGTCGCTATGGTTATGTGTACTTGATGGCACATAAACATGGAGAATTTGAAATGTTCAAAAACTTCAAGAATGAAGTAGGAAATCAACTCGATAGAACTACCAAAGTTCTCCGTTTAGATAGAGAAGGTGAATACCTAAGTGAGACTTTTAGGGATCATCTAGGAAGTTGTAAGATTGTCTCACAACTTACTCCTCACAGAACACCATAACATAATGATGTGTCTGAAAGGAGATCGAACCCTATTGGATATAGTTCGACCTATGATGGATATAAGCTCACTACCTCTATAATTTTGGGGTTTCGCACTACTCTCCGCGACTCATATTTTGAATATGGTCCAAACCAAGAAAGTGGATTCGACGCCTTTTGAAATATGAAATGGAATAGTTCCATCGCTATCATATTTAAAATTATGGGTTATGAAGCTTATGTTAAGCATAACACCCAAACCAACTGCAAGTCGATTCACTAAGTGTATATTTGTTGGATATATAAAAGGACTGTATAGGATACTACTTCTTTGATCCAACAGAGCAAAAGGTATTCATTGCTCAAAAGGCAGAGTTCTTGGAAGCCAAGTTCCTTATGGAAGGAATGACGCATAGAACAGTGGAATTTGATGAGGATCAAGATCCACAAGCCGATACACGTTTGGTTGACACTAGCAATCAATAAGAGGTTGTTAATCATGATCAAGAGGTTGATCAATACACACAAAACGTTCGCTGATCTGGTAAGGTTAGCATTTCACATGAAAGATGTGGATTTTTTCATAGATGGATGCTACGTTGTTGACTCCGAAGAGCCAACTACATACCATGATGCAATGTCCAATTCGGATTGTGACATGTGGCTAGGAGCCATGAACGTAAAGATGCAATTCATGTATGACAACCAAGTTTGGGAATTGGTTGACTCTTCACTTAACTCCAAACCGGTTGGATGCAAGTGGGTTTTCAAGAAGAAAACTGACATGCATGGAAACTTGGATACTTACAAGGCAAGACTTGTAGCAAAAGGTTTCACTCTAAGTCAAAGGGTTGATTATGATGAAACCTTCTCGCCAATGGCAATGCTAAAGTCATCCTGATAAAGTATGCAAGTTAAAGATATCAATCTATGGATTGAGACAAGCATCGAGAAATTGGAATCAACGTTTTGATGAAAAGATCAAGAAATTGGGTTTCATCAAGAACGCTAACGAGGATTGTGTGTATCAAGGGGCTAGTGGGAGTGTAATCACGTTCTTAGTATTGTATGTTGATGACATACTACACTTGGAAATTGTCTTTCCAAAAGGGATCTCCGTGAAGCCGTCTCTATTTTAGAAATAAAGATCTATAGGGATAGATCGAGGCGGTTGATAGGGTTAAACCAAAGTGCATACATTAATAAAAACTTGAAAAGGTTCAAGATGGAAAACTCTAAGAAAGGTATAGTACCTATTCAAAGAGGGACAACATTGAGTGCATCTCAATGTCCAAGCTCAAACGATGAGCAACATCGTATGAAGGACATCCCATATGCGTCTGCTATAGGATCCATCATGTATGCGATGATATGCACTAGACTGGACGAGTCATGCGCGTTAAGCATGACAAATAGATATCAGCAGAATCCAAGTAACAGCCACTGGATGGTTGTTGAATGTATATTGGAATACCTTAGGAGGACTAAGGATATGTTTCTAATATATGGATCTGATGAAGAGGAACTGGTTGTGAAGGGTTACACGAATGCTAGTTTCCAAACTGATCGAGATGATCCTCGATCACAATCAGGGTACATCTCCATTATGAATAGGGTAGCATTGTCCACTACAGAATTCGAATACATAGCCGCCTCATTAGCAGCTTGGGAAGCTGCATGGATAAAATGTTTATCACCAGTCTAAGGATGGTCTCTACCATTCAAGACTCCTTAGAAATCTTTGTGATGACGAGGGTGCGATTGTTCAAATCAAGGAACCCCGTGCACGTCAAAAGATTAGGCACAATGAGCGGAGATTCAGCTACATAAGGGATGAAGTTGAAAAGGGAAACATATGTATTCGCAAAGTTCACTTTGATCAAAACATTGCGGATCCACTCACGAAGCTCCTTGAAAGGGCAAAGCATGAAAGTCATACTTGTGCCTTAGGACTTCGATATTCTAGTGATTGGAATTGATCTGTTTAGTATTAATATTATTAATATGGAACAATTGTAATACTTAACTTATCTATGTATTTACGATATTTTAAGTGATGTTCCCTTTTAGCATGTTTACATCCATGAATAATTTTATTATTCTAAATGTCCGTAGTCGGTCATATTTGTGGGAACAAATATGAATGTAAGACTATTATGAACTTGGATTGGTGGATATTCATAAGGCATGGATATAGAGCAATTGGTTGCTGCCAAGGTTCATAGATATTCGTGGGATACGAATATTGGAATGACCCGCACCTCAAATATTACTACATGGAATCTTATTGATTGATCATAAGTAAATTTGAGTAAAGGCGAATATCATTTGGTATCCTCCGACCTGAGATACATATTGGGTTTTGATATTCACCAAGTGTAATACCTTGAGCTAGTTCTTCACTGATATGAAATAATTGTCAGTACATAAGGCTATGTTCAGGTATGACATAAGGTGATTGTGAGAAACATATGTAGTCAAGATGGGATTTGCTCCTCTTATTCGTTGAGAGTATGATGTCTAAGGCCTGATTAAGTTAAATCAACAAGGAATGATCATTCTGTGTCCTTGGATTTAACATGACATCTGTAACAAAAGGATAAATGATTGATTCACCTAAATCATTTCAAGTTGGATACTTGAAGGGGATGACGTTATTGAATGGCTTCTAAGTCATGCGTATTAAGGGTAGTAAACCGTTGTTAGGCGGTATTTACTGCTTGCATCAATCTTCTATGTATCTTGTGCAAGTGGGAGATTGTTGGATTCTGTATGCCCAAGACACATAGAACATTGATGTGGTTAGTACGTTATGATCCAAGTCTGGTCATACCCAATAACAAGCTTAGCAAACACCAATCAATATTTAATTGATGATATGATCATGCAATTAAATATTTACACCAATTTAGAAAATGGGTTTTCTAAATAAAATTGCATGAGAGATGGAACAACTTATTGGGATATTTTGTCCATGAGTATTATTTGTAATGTTATTTGTTTTAATCAAATGACATCAAATAATAAGAGAGTGTGTAAGGGTTATATAAAATTAATAGGTTAATTTTATAAATCTTACAAATAACAAATAAAATGGGTGTTTAAGTTTTTGGGGGGAAAAACCCCTTGAATATCATAGATCGGCCGCCCCATGTGGGTGAAAGATTCTTTTTGTGCTTCTTGAAACTTGACACTCCATTTTACAAGACATAGCTCTCTTTGACTCATCCTCTCTCCAACACATACATGCAAATGACCAAAATGAAGAAGATGCTCTCTCCCTTTCTTTGAAGAAAAACCTCACGGCTGGAATGGTTCCAGCAGCAGCTTTCTTGGTCGATTTGGTGCTTGAAGAAACAAGATCTTCTCTTGATGATAATCACGGTTGAAAGCAAGATCTTCTCTTGATGATAATCACGGCTGGAAGCTTGTTCCAGAAGCTGAAAATCACGGCTGGAAGCTTGTTCCAGCAGCTTCTTCTTTGCGGTTTTTGGTGTTACAAATCCTAGCAAAAGGGTGTTGCTTTGATGCTTGTGGGTATGAACACTTGAGAACACCTTCTCTTGGTGTTTTGGTCATTCAATGGCAGCTTCATCTTCAGATAAGTCCACGTTTTTCAGCCCTCTTTGGATGATGTTTCATCCACATTTTGACAGCTTCTAAATCTTTGGATGTGTTTCATTTTTGACAGCTTCTAAAGCTTTGGATGATAGTTTTCAGCCACGTTTTTGGCAGCTTCTAAAGGTAGTATACATCACTTGTTTGGGTTGTTATATATTGGTGATAACTAGTTCAAACACATATATAAGATCCTTGCATTCTTGGGTTTGTTATAGACATGCAATGAACTATAATTTTCAGATTTCAAATGGTTGATGTTTGATGTTAATCCGCTGCGTTTTCTTGTTTAAAATGGTTAAACAACATTGTTTAAAGTCTAACAAACCCAACAGCTGCATGGATAAAGAAGTTTATCGTCGATCTAGGGGTGGTCTCTACCATTCAAGACCCCCTAGAAATCTTTTGTGATAACGAGGGTGTGATTGCTCAAATCAAGGAACCCCGCGCACATCAAAAGACATATTGAGCGGAGATTCAACTACATAAGGGATGAAGTTGAAAAGGGAAAGATATGTATTCGCAAAGTTCACACTGATCAAAACATTGTGGATCCACTCACGAAGCTCCTTGAAAGGGCAAAGCATGAAAGTCATACTTGTGCCTTAGGACTTTGATATTCTAGTGATTGGAATTGATCTGTTTAGTATTAATATTGAAAATATGGAACAATTTCAATATTTAACTCTTTATATATCTATGATATTTTGAGTTATGTTCCTTTTAGCATGTTTACATCCATGAATATGTTTATTATTCTAAATGTCCGTAGTCGGTCATATTTGTGGGAACAAATATGAACGTAAGACTATTATGAACTTGGATTGGTGGATATTCATAGGGCATGAATATAGAGCAATTGGTTGCTGCCAAGGTTCATAGATATTCGTGGGATACGAATATTGGACCGACCCACGTCTCAAATCTTACTACATAGAATCTTATTGATTGATCATAAGTAAATTTGAGTAAAGGCGAATATCATTTGGTATCCTCCGACCTGAGATACATATTGGGTTTTGATATTCACCAAGTGTTATACCTTGAGCTAGTTCGTCACTGCTCTGAAATAATGGTCAGTACATAAGGCTATGTTTAGGTATGACATAAGGTGATCGCGAGAAACGTATGTAGTCAAGATGGAATTTGTTCCTCTTATTCGTTGAGAGCATGATGTCTAAGGCCTGATTAAGTTAAATCAACAAGGAATGATCATTATGTGTCCTTGGATTTAACATGACATCTGTAACAAAAGGATAAATGATTGATTCACCTAAATCATTTCAAGTTGGATACTTGAAGGGGATGATGTTATTGAATGGCTTCTAAGTCATGCGTATTAAGGGTAGTAAACCGTTGTTAGGCGGTATTTACTGCTTGCATCAATCTTCTAAGAATCTTGTGCAAGTGGGAGATTGTGGGATTATTTATGCCCAAGACACATAGAATATTGATGTGGTTAGTGTTGGGTTTGTTAGAACACTAAATCAAAGTTTAACCATTTAAACTTTCTGAAAACATAGCGGAATAATAGCTTTATAATCTTGTTTATAAGCTGAAAATTTCAAGTTCTATTTTGATGTTGTAAGTTTTAAACAAACCCAAGAACAAGAGGATCTTCATATGTGAATAAGCAAGCTATGAACATATGTAAAAATACATAAAATCACAGCTACAATGAGCTATGAAGAACTACCTTCCCAGCAGCTAAAAGTCAACTAAAAGGTGGATGTTTGATGCTCAAGATCGGCCAGAGGCTCCAAGGAAGGACCTCTCAAGCTTGTATACCCCCAAGCTTGATAGCAAACCATTCTTGTTAGGAAGAATCAACACCAAATCACTCCAAAAACCCTCCAAATGCTGCTACCTGGCCGTAAGGTTTGAGAGAGAGAATAAGGAGTTTTTTTGAGTCTTTTGCATGTATTGAGATGAGAGATGGATGAGTGTAAGACTAGTTAATGTGTGTTTTTCTCAAGATAACAAATGAGCCAATAAGAACCAGGGGGGGCGGCTGAATTTTTAGTTTGAAAAGGGTCTTCCCCCCTTTAAACTAATCACACATTATTTTTTTAACTAGTCTTCTATTTAGATATACAATTAACTTTTTAATTGTATAATCCATACACTCCTATTATTAATTTGTGATGTTATCTAACTTACTTAAATAACATTACAAATAATATCATTGAACAAAATATTCTAATAAGTTGTTCTATCTCATATGCAACTCATTTAGAAAACCCATTTTCTAAATTTGGTGTAAATATTTAATTGCATGATCATATCATCAATTAAATATTAATTGGTGTTTGCTAAGCTTGTTATTGGGTATAACCCGACTTGGATCATAACGTACTAACCGCATCAATATTCTACGTGTCTTGGGCATATAGAATCCTACAATCTCCCACTTGCCTAAGATTCATAGAAGATTGATGCAAGCAGTAAATACCGCCTAACAACGGTTTACTACCCTTAATACGCATGACGTATGGCCATTCAATAACATCATCCCATTCAAGTACCCTACTTGAAATGATTTAGGTGAATCAATCATCTATCCTTTTGTTACAGATGTCATGTTAAATCCAAGGACACAGAATGATCATTCCTTGTTGATTTAACTTAATTAGGCCTTAGACATCTTGCTCTCAACGAATAAGAGGAACAAATCCCATCTTGACTACATACGTTTCTCACAACCACCTCGTGTCACAACTGAATATAGCCTTACGTACTGTCCATTATTTCAGGACAGTGAAGAACTAGCTCAAGGTATAACATCTGGTGAATATCAAAACCCAATATGTATCTCAGGTCTGAGGATACCAAATGATATTCGCCTTTTACTCAAAATTACTTATGATCAATCTAGAAGATTCCATGTAGTAAAATTTAAGATGCGGGTTAGTCCAATATTTGTATCCGACAAATATCTATGAACCATGGTAGCAACCCATTGCTATATATTCATCCTTATGAATATCAACCAATCCAAGTTCATAATAATCTTACCCTCACACTTGTTCCCACAAGTCTGAACGACTACGGACATTTAGAGTAAACAATTTACTCATGGATTAAACATGCTAAATTGGAACATTAATTGAAACATTATAACCAAATAATTTTATTCAAATAATAAAAGTTCCATATATCCAAATACAAAATTTACGGATCAAATCCAATTACTAGAATATCGAAGTCCCATGGCACAAGTATGACCTTCATGCTTTGCCTTTTCAAGGAGCTTCGTGAGAGGATCCGCAATGTTTTGATCCGTGTGAACTTTGGGAATACATATCTTTCCCTTTTCAACTTCATCTCGTATGTAGTTGAATCTCCGCTCAATGTGCCTAGTCTTTTGATGAGCACGGGGTTCCTTGATTTGAGCAATCGCACCCTCGTTATCACAAAAGATCTCTAGGGGGTCCTGAATGGAAGGGACAACCCCTAGATCGGCAATGAATTTCTTCAACCATGCAGCTTCTTGAGCTGCCAATGAGGCGGCGACTTATTCTGATTCTATAGTTGATAGAGCCACCACATCCTGTTTGTAGCTCTTCCAAGAGACAGCTCCTCCATTCAGAATGAAAATATATCCCGATTGTGATCGTGAATCATCACTATCGGTTTGGAAACTCGCATCCGTGTAACCTTTTACAACGAGTTCCTCATCACCAGATCCATAGATTAGGAACATATCTTTCGTCCTCCTTAGGTACTTAAGTATGTTCTTAACAGCCATCCAATGACTGCTTCCAGGATTTTGCTGGTATCGGCTTGTCATGCTTAATGTGCATGAAACGTCCGGCTGAGTGCATATCATTGCATACATGATGGATCCAATAGCAGATGCGTATGGGATTGCCTTCATGTTATCTTGCTCATCCTTTGAGCTAGGACATTGAGTCGTACTCAATATCATTCCTCTTTGAATAGGCACGGTACCTTTCTTAGAGGTCTCCATTTTGAACCTTTTCAAGATCTTATCAATGTATGTGCTTTGATTTAAACCAATCAACCGCCTTGATCTATCCCTATAGATCTTTATTCCCAGAATATAGGCGGCTTCACCAAGATCCTTGATGGAAAAACAACTTCCAAGCCAGGTTTTTACACCTTCCAAGGTTGGAATGTCATTTCCAAATAGTAGTATGTCATCAACATACAATACTAGGAAAGTGATGATGCTCCCACTAGCTTTCTTATATACACAAGCTTCATCAGCGTTCTTGATGAATCCAAATTTAATTACTTCTTCATCAAAACGGTGATTCCAACTTCTTGATGCTTGTTTCAATCCATAGATTGATTTTTTTAACTTGCATACTTTATTAGGATGTTTTGGATCGACAAAACCTTCAGACTGAACCATATAGACATCTTCCTCAAGATATCCATTTAGGAAAGCGGTTTTGACATCCATTTGCCAAATCTCATAATCATAATGAGCAGCTATGGCAAACAATATCCTTATAGACTTTAGCATCGTAACAGGTGAGAAGGTTTCATCATAATCAACCCCTTGAGTTTGAGTGAAACCCTTTGCTACAAGTCTAGCCTTATAAGTATCCAAGTTTCGATGCATATCGGTTTTCTTCTTGAAAACCCACTTACTTCCAACTACATTGGAATTAAGAGGTGGTACAACAAGTTCCCAAACTTGATTGTCATACATAGATTGCATCTCAACGTTCATGGCTTCAAGCCATTTGTCACAATCCGAATTGGAGACTACATTATGGTATGTGGTTGATTCATCTGAATCTTCCACATAGCATCCATCCATGAAAAATCTGTATCTTTCAGGTGGATTACTAGTTCTACCACTTCTTCGAACGTTTTGTGTGTATTGATCAACCGCTTGATCATCCTCAACATCCTCATGTTGAGTGCTAGTTTCAACCAAACATGCATCGGGTTGTGGTTCTTGATCCTCCTCAAGATCCACTGTTCTACTACTAGTTTCTTCCATAAGGAACTTTGCTTCTAAGAACTCACCCTTTCTAGCAACAAACACTTTTTGTTCCAGTGGATCATAGAAATAATATACCATAGAATCTCTAGGATATCCAACAAAAATACACTTGGTGGATCGGACTTCCAATTTGTTTGGGGTGGGAGTCTTAACATAAGCCTCACAACCCCAGACCCTTAAGTATAACAGGGATGGAACTCTTCCATGCCATATTTCAAAGGGTGTCCTTTCCACCTTTTTGGTTGGGGCCAAATTTAGAATACGGGCCACAGAGAGCAAAGCGAAACCCCAAAATGATAGAGGCAATATGCTTCTAGCCATCATAGATCGGACCATATCCAATAAGGTCGATTCCTCCTCTCAGACACACCATTATGTTGTGGTGTTCCAGGTGGAGTGAGTTGTGAGACAATCCCACAACTCCTAAGATGATCTTGAAAAGCATCACTTTGGTATTCACCTCCTCTATCGGTGCGGAGAACTTTAATCGACTTGTTGAGTTGATTTTCTACTTCATTCTCGAAGATTTTGAACGTTTCAAAAGCTTCATCTTTGTGCCATAATAAGTACACATACCCATAGCGACTATAATCATCGGTAAAGGTAATGAAGTATCTTCCACCATTTCTAGTCATTGGCTTAAAAGGACCACATACATCCGAATGTATGATTCCTAATAAATCTTTTGCCCTTTCGTTAGTTCCACTAAAGGGTGCCTTAGTCATTTATCCTTGTAAACAAGATTCACATACATCAAATGAATCATGTTCATTTGTTTTTAAAAGACCATTCTTTTGAAGTGTTTGTATAAGTTTATTGTTTATATGACCAAGACGACAATGCCAAAGATAGGTATCACTCAAATCCAACTTGAGTTTCTTGGTGTTAGTTTGGTACAATGAACTATTTAAAGTATTTTCATGAACCAATTCATAAATACGATTGATGGGAATAGCTTTAAAATAGAACATATCATTTAAAGAAACATGAATGTCATTTTCAACAAAAGATAATACATAATCATAATGTCTTAATTGGGATACATAAATAATGTTCCTAGTCAAACTAGGAGCATACAAAACATTCTTCAAAATAACATCCAAGCCACTTGGAAGTTTTAGGATGTAGTCCCCACGGGCTTCAACTATGACTTTAGTTCCATTGCCCATGAAGAGACTAACATCCCCTTGATTGAAGTCCCTACTTCTTGTGAACCCCTGCAACAAATTGCAAATATGAGTTCCACATCCGGTATCCAATACCCATGTGTTAGAAGATGTAACATTAAGATCAATATGAATCATGTATATTGTACCTAAGGTCTGCCCGGCATCCCTCTTTGCTTTCAACTCTTGGAGATGGACAGGACAATTCCTTGCCCAATGTCCAATCTCCCCACACTTGAAGCATGGGTCATTAGTAGCAACCTTTTACTTCTCTTGTGGTTTGGGTGGCACCCTTGCCACCCCTTTCCCTAAACGGGTCCCTTTCCCTTGGCAACTTTTGCCTTGGGTGCAGGATGAGGCCTTTTATTGTTCCCACCTTCATTGATGGTGAGAACGGGTAAAACCCTTTTACCCATGGCCGCCTCGGCTGTTTTAAGCATTGAGTGAAGCTCACCAATGCTTTTGTCCCAAGCATTCATGTTGTAGTTCAACATGAATGTCTCGAATTTCTTGGTAAGGCCATTAAGGATCAAATCCGTGGCCAATTCCTTCGAGACAGGACAATTAAGCCTTTCGAGGCGGTCAATGAGTCTTTTCATATTAAGTACATAAGATGAAACTGATTGGTTGTCATCCATACGACATGCATGGAGTGCTCGAACCGTTTCGAAGCGCTTAACCCTTGCTTGCTGTTGGAACGTTACCTTCAGCTGGGTTATCATGTCGTAAGCTCCGTGATGTTCATACTCCTTTTAGAGATCCGGAGTCATGCTCGCTAGCATGAGACAAGACACTTGGACGGAGTCCTCAGTGTACTTCAGCCAATCATTATAGGCCTCCTTATCATCCTCAGTAGGTTGATCGGGGATAGGGTCGTCTAAAACATATGATCGTCTTTCTTGCTTGAGAATGATTCTCAAGTTTCGATACCAATCAATGAAATTATTATGATTTAGACGTTCCTTTTGGAGTATTGCTCGTAAAGATTGGGTAAATGTGGTCAGTTATCATGATTATCATTATTAGTGGTCATCTACAAAATTTAACAAAGATCTATTTTAGTATTTTCGATATTGCTATTTTTTAATAAATAATACCTTTTAAGGTCATTTTCATATTAAAATCTAGAACCCAGCATTACATTTAAATGGTGGTTAGGTGACCTTTATCCCACGATTTAAATTAATAAGGTGGTCAACGATTGACGGTTGCAACCATTTGCAACTTCTAGAGGTATGGGATCGACTTTAAACATCATATGTAAAGTCGGCATGTTAATCCCATCAACACCATTTGGAAACCATATTGTAGGTGATCCATTTAACATGGTCTGTAAATCAAGACATCCTACTTACACACACATGTGAGTTTGCCAAAATGAGTGGTTAGGTGACCTTTATCCCACGAATATGGCATTCTCACCTCAAGTCATAAGTTCCCTCAAGATGGTTAGGTGACCTTTATCCCACCAAGAGTTCCCAAGTGACTTAAGTGTTGTGTAAAAGGATAGTGTTGATCTTGTTTTAGAATATTTAGAGGTTTCATAATTCTAGTTTAGAAAACTCTATGTACTTGTATTTGCATGCTTTCAAATACAAGACACCCTATGGTCCTTTGATTAAAACCTATTTTAATCTTTAAAATCATTAAATCATTTTAATAACCTTTTATTACCTTTTAATGATTAAGAACCATCAATTTTCAGCTTGTTAAGTTTGTTAATTAGTTTGTAATGCATGTCCAAATATCAACCATACAATCAAACAACAAACATTCAAACAAGCATAAACATAAACAACCACATGTGCATAACCATAACCACTATGTTGACGACACTTGTTTGCCATCACAAGTGTTTTCATTTGGTCTTTCTTAAGGTCATAACAAAACACATAGAAAGCTTCCAAAAGCCTCCCACTTGAAACCGCATCCAAAATGCTCCATGTTTCTCTTGTGTCTTTCCTTTGTGCTTCCAACGCGTATGTCTTCATATTACAAGATATAAAGTCCTAATACATGATATCTAGTAAAATGAAAAATACACCTAATCTATTTATTACAACCCAATAATAAATAAATTACATCTTTTAAACAAAGCACAAATAAATCAATATACAACCCCATTGAATAAACCAAAACAACCATTGCATACATCCAAACAACACAAGGCCAACAACCATTGCATACATCCAAACAACACAAGGCCAAATGCTAGGTTATGCACCAATATGAACATTCATCATATCATCCAAATATAAAAAAGAATCCCCACTAAATCCCACGATTTTCAGCCAACATAAACTGAAAATTCGGGTTTTAAACATTGTCCAAACAATATACATATCATCATACACATCTTTCAAGGTTTAATCACAAGCATGTATGATATAACCTTGAAAGTTTGGGGATTCAACATACAAAAACATAGCAGCCCCTAAAGGGGTTTTAAAGTCCATAAAACGAATTTTTAAAGAACAATACAAGCTAGCTATCCACATAACCGGCTCTAGATGCCATTGTTGGGTTTGTTAGAATACTAAATCAAAGTTTAACCATTTAAACTTTCTGAAAACACAGCGGAATAATAGCTTTATAATCTTGTTTATAAGCTGAAAATTTCAAGTTCTATTTTTGATGTTGTAAGTTTTAAACAAACCCAAGAACAAGAGGATCTTTATATGTGAATAAGCAAGGTATGAACATATGTAAAAATACATAAAATCACAGCTATAATGAGCTATAAAGAACTACCTTCCCAGCAGCTAAAAGTCGACTAAAAGGTGGATGTTTGATGCTCAAGATCGGCCAAAGGCTCCAAGGAAGGACCTCTCAAGCTTGTATACCCCAAGCTTGATAGCAAACCACTCTTGTTAGGAAAAAATCAACACCAAATCACTCCAAAAACCCTCCAAATGCTGCTGCCTGGCCGTAAGGTTTAAGAGAGAGAAGGAGGAGTTTTTTTTGAGTCTTTTGCATGTATTGAGATGAGAGATGGATGAGTGTAAGACTAGTTAATGTGTGTTTTACTCAAGATAACAAATGAGCCAATAAGAGCCAAGGGGCCGGCCGGCCGAATTTTTAGTTTGAAAAGGGTCTTCCCCCCTTTAAACTAATCACACATTATTTTTTTAACTAGTCTTCTACTTAGATATACAATTAACTTTTTATAATCCATACACTCCTATTATTAATTTGTGATGTTATCTAACTTACTTAAATAACATTACAAATAATATCATTGAAAAAAATATTCTAATAAGTTGTTCTATCTCATATGCAACTCATTTAGAAAATCCATTTTCTAAATTTGGTGTAAATATTTAATTGCATGATTATATCATCAATTAAATATTAATTGGTGATTGCTAAGCTTGTTATTGGGTATAACACGACTTTGATCATAACGTACTAACTGCATCAATATTCTACGTGTCTTGGGCTTATAGAATCCTACAGTTAGTATGTTATGATCCAAGTCGGTTCATACCCAATAACAAGTTTAGCAAACACCAATATGTATTTAATTGATGATATGATCATGCAATTAAATCATTACACCAATTTAGAAAATGGGTTTTCTAAATAAATTGTATGTGAGAAAGAACAACTTATAAGGATATTTTGTTCATGGACATTATTTGTAATGTTTTTAAATTTGTTAAATAACATCAAATAATAAAAGTGTGTGTTTAATTTATATATTTAAAAGGTTAATTATATAACTAATAATACAACTAGTTAACAATTTAAGTGGGTGGTTAAAATGGGGGAAACCCATTTTAAAACCAACAATTCGGCCGTCCCTAGAGGGGCATATTTGGTCATTTTGTTGTCTTGAAACCACACCCCATTTTACACTAGTCACACTCTCCAATTCATTTCTCTCTCTCTCATATCAAGACTCTTTTTTCTCTCATCAAAGAAGAAAAACAAGGCTGAAAATCGGTTTTCTGCAGCTTGTTTCTTGCGATTTTGGTATTCAAATCCTAGCAACAAGGTGTTTGCATGATGTTTGTGGGTATGGATGCTTGAGGACACCTCTCCTTGGTGTTTTGGTCATTCAAGAACTTCATTTTCTTCATCTATCTCACAATTTTCAGCAGCTCTACAAAGGTAGTTTGTATAAGTTGTATTTGGTTGTATTTGGTCGTTGTTTCTTCTTGATAGCTAGTCCATTCACATATATTTGATCCTATGGTTTTGGGTTTGTTGAAACAAAGTTATGAAATTTCATTTTTCAGATTATAATCATAATATAAAGCTCTTATTCCGCTGCATTTTCCTTGTTTAAATGGTTAAACAACTTTGATAATGGTCTAACAAACCCAACACATACGCCCTAGTTCTTCACCTTGGGGAGCACCTGTGTTATTAGTGAAGAAGAATAATGGAACCTTTCAGATGTGCATTGACTATATGGAACTGAACAAGGTTACAATAAAGAATCTTCACCCTCTTCTGTCACACCCCATTGACCGGGTCTAGCCGTGATCGACTGATATCATCACAATGCAGCAGAGATAAATAAATCAAAAGGCAAAGCTTCATAGGGGTCGGGGGCCCCCGCCCCTCCTCTTTTTTTGGTCAGTAGTGGTGGAAATTTTTTAATAAATATAGAGTCCACCCCCCTAAAATAGTTTACTTTCGCCCCCGCCCCAAGCATTCGCTCAAGCTTCGCCATTGAATAAATCCAAACTTAATCATTACAACGTTCCAAATATTCATACATTAAATTATCTAAAAGATCTGAATAATACATATTTATTTAATTGTTCATAAATCGAAAGGTGGATAGGGCAATGGCTAAGTATCCAAGGGTCCATCTAAGGTGGCACCTATCCATTTGACACCTGTCAATTACACATCACCTGAAATACACACTCAAAATACGTCAACATAATGTTGGTGAGCCCATGAGTTTAAGACACGTTACTCCTCATGACAATATAATATTCAATAATTTTGATAATAATAACAACCGTAATGTAAGTACTATGATGCACTATAGAATGTATCACAATCAAGCCTGACCCGGACTTTCCCGCCCGAGTGCTAAAAATATCCCCTAACCCGTTACTACTAGATGGTTGGGTTTAAGTGTGCCGTGCTAAGCATGGTTAAATGGAACTAATTTGTGACACACCGATTATTGAATCTCAATGGGGGGTTTCCCTGCATAAAGGGCCCATTGTGTGCGGGGGATTCCCCAAATAGTACTATCCACAAATCAAGTGGTTCCTAATGAAGTTAATGATTACGCTTCGATCGAGGACAAGAGCAGGTAGTATTTCACTATAATATCATAATCATAATATTTAACGAGAATGTATTTCACCCGAAAAAGTTGTAAAGTAAAAAAGGGGATTCATGAGACTCACTTGTGGTTGATCACGTGGTTGGTTGGTAGGGTTTGGATGCTACCGACCGTGAGGGTTCCTATGTTCATTTAAACTGAGTTAGTTCTAAATTTATTAGATTAATTAAACCCATCTCCTAGGGTTTCTGTTTGTATATCTTAGCTTGGTAGGTGTTACTTTACGTATGTGTAATCTTATTTCGTAACCTTAGGGTTTGGTTAGTACACTTAATTTGTTTATTCGTTAAACCTTTATCTCATATGTTCTGATCATTTTTGGTTCTTATAGGTGTGGTATAATCCTAAAACAGTAAGGTTTCAATGGTTGGCAAAATTGGTCCCTTAACTTTGCTAGATTTATAATTTTGACCCCTAAGTTTGGGACTTTTGTATTATAATCACTTATAATAGTTTTTATAATTTTTAGTGGATTAGGCTACTGTAATAAGTGTGTTTTTATGTTATTTGATCTTTCTTAACTGTTTCAAGAGCTTGTTTTGGGTTTAAGCGTTTTATGAAGTTATATTTAGTTACTTTCTTATTTGAGGTTGTTGGATGGCCTAATTGAAGGTTTTGCCTTAAATATAAAATATTTAGATGATAATTGAATATTGGAGGGCTAATGGTATGGTTGTAGTGTAACACCTGGTCAAAACCCAGGCAAATACATGTATCAATAAACTTAATAATAAATTCATTTTTACGTTGTACGTATATAAGTTAATAATTACTCACGTATTTGTAAAATTCTAATCTAGACTTAGTTTTACAATTGTTTACATTTAGTATTTTGTTAGCTACATATTGATATATATTATATTAAAATAAATAAATAATAATAATAATAATGAAAGGAGAATAATGATGAGAGAATATTTTGTCAGCCAAAATTTCTTGAGAAAATACACATGACCATACACATCTTAAGTACACTTTGACACTCCATTTTTCAAACATACACACACACTTCACCTCTCCATCTCCCTCTCCTCTCCTCTCCTCTTCCCATCGGCCGCTCCACCACCACTCAACCCCAACCACCACCGCTGCTAGGGGACGACAACAGCACTACCGCCACCACTGATCGCCGACCCACCTCCATCTCCCCCGGCCGACACTAACCGACACCTTTCCCACATCCTTCAACCTCTCGGTCACCCTCACCACCTTCTTTCTCTCTCTCTCGGCCGAGGAACAACACCACCGCGACCACCAACGAACCACACGACCGTCATCTTTGAAGAACCCGGTTGAAGATTCAACATTTTGTTCCTACCATTTGAAACCGAGAGGAACAGGACATCCTCACGAAAGAAGATGGGTTTTGATGTTTCGGGGTTAGAAAAACCAAGTGTTAACGTGGGAAACATCATCACCTAAGATTCAAAGTTACCAATGTATACTTACATTGATTTACAACATCCTTTTTCTTACATGCATGGATGATCAGGACCTAAAATTTGAGAAAACCCTAACTCTTACATAATATGGTTTGTAAAAGCGAATATAAATGTCAAAAATGTAGTTGGAAAGGGGGTGAATAATCTGATTTGGAGATAAAAGTGACTAGTTATGGTGAAGGTCTAGCAGTATAGAATGTGTGTTGAAGGAATTATGGAAGAAGTATGCTTGTGGGGGTAAGCATGAAAGACTTTGATTATGGAACAAGTAGATGGAAAATAATGAAAAATTTAAAATATGATAGGAACTTATGTTAGTAAAACCTAATGATATGAGGACTTATGTATTAATCATATGCAAAAATAGAAGAATGAAGCAAGAAAATGTAAGTAGGAAATGATTTAATCATGAGACAAGTTCTTTGGATGGTAAAGACAAGAAGATGAATGGAAATCAAGATAAATGAATCTTTATAAAAAAATAAAAATTTAGTTAAAGAGTTAATAAGGAAGTGAATAAGTTACATGCAAACTATATTACAAGCATATTATGAAAAATATATAAGTAAAGTCTAATGATAAGAATAAATATTGTGTTTATAAGAAACTAAAAATATAAGATGAAGACTATCAGAGTTTAAAAAATGTAGGTTAGGGATCATGAGAATAAGTGTAAAAACTAATCATAGACAATAAAGTAGATGGATCTTTATTAGACATGTGTTAATTTAAAATAAATAAATAACTAGGTAATAAGATAAACACATGACATACCTTGATTGGAACCTAGTAGATGTAAATATACATAAAAATTTATTGATTAAGAATTTAACATGCATAAGAAAATATTTGAAAAGCTTAATAGGAAAACTTATTTTGAATATTATTAGGATAATACGCGAAACAGCGAAAACAAAACTGAAAAACATAACAAATACATAAATATATAAAATGTAAACGGTGAAAACAAAACTGTATCATTTTAACAAAAGATTCAAATAAAAACTTATTCTTTTGCATATATATATAATAAACCTTTTGTTGAGTAGTAAAATAAAAGAATTATCTCTTAAATTCTAAGAAAGTTAGGTGAGCATCATATTTGCGGACGATTATATTTCGATTATCAATGAAAATAATTCGCGTTCAGGATTTTAATAACCGGTAGGGGACTTCCTGAAGAATTTCAAAGTCGATTGTTTGAAGCTAAGTACTTCGGCCCCGTTTTAAATAATGTTTTATTTAAACCACTTTGGGGGAAAAGCATTATTTTATTATATGATGGATTAATGAGAAAATAAATATAACTTTGATGCTATAAGTTGGGTTAGTAATATATGTATATATAGCTAAGCCCCTAAATCCCCCCATAATCATTAACCTCGGGGAGACCACAGACTTATATGGGTATATCTACCGGGTTAGAAGGGCCCGCTCTCACGACCAGTCGTGCTGGTCAGGTTACGGTGAGGGAGTATATATGTTTGGATTGTTGTGGGCCAACGACGTGTTTCTTGGCTTGATTATGGACTTATGACCGGAAATACTCATAGTACCTAGCTAGTCTATGATGCTTATATTATTATCTCATTCACATCATATTGTTTGCGAAAATATATTGATCTGAAATTTGAAAACCCGAATGCTCACCAACTTTATGCCGACCTAGTTTTCCTCATGCTTTTTAGGTTCGTAACTAAACTTATTGGGAATGATGAAAAACTATTTCGGGAGGGTCAAACGGTGTTGGGAGATGGCGGATCATGGGACCTAACAATCTATGTTTGGGTCTTTTTCGTAGGAAAAGACCTTATAGTAAAAATTTGCTCTTGACTTCTTGTACTTTTGTTTGAATATGTTTAAAACTTCGTAATCGTAATCTTTGACTTATATAAATCCGTTTGTCTATAGTCTTTGGTGAAATTCCAACTTCCGTTACCACCATTCCACGTGTTAAGTTTCGCTGTAAAACGTTCTGGGGGTGTGACAGAAGTTGGTACAGAGCCGATGGTTATAGCGAAACTAGTAAAATTTCAGAAAAAAACTAGACTATAACCGGTAATAATAATAATTAAAAAAGAGAGGTCCCGAAGCAATCTTGTCGTTCCCGAGAATGCTACACTAAAGGAAAAAGGGGTGTAAAAGTTTAATATAAGAAATTGATGTTTAAATTTCATGTGATTGCCTGATTTAAGATAGTAGCACTATGATTAGATTAATAGTGCACATATATATAATTTTTGTGTAGATGACCAGACAGACCGATAGAGATGACATCATAGACATCAGTAGCAGCACTGAGGGTCCCTCTCGACATAGATCACCTATGTCCTGGTACCAGCGTAATCGACCATATTTTGCCATTGGGATGCAACCAGGTATGGAGAACTCGGGGAATGGATGGATATCTGAGTATGATGATGAGGGCCCTACATAGGTTGCAGCTGCTTTGGAGCCGATCCCGGGGGCTCAAACCAATACTGAGCCAAGGAGACAGTCTAAAGCCATTTCAGCCAAGGAGACCCATGATGATGGAGATTATGACTATGTGACCCGAACAGATGCATCTTTGACAATTATTACTCCTACTGCTCCTATTCATTCTATGCAGCACCTATCGAATATTCGGTTGGTATACGAGAGGAGGAAGAAGAGAAAGGCAAAGGAGATTTCTCGAGATATCAGCGAGACGCACGAGACACCCGAGCCTAGGAGAGCCAGAGCAGCAGTAGAGTAGTGGGATTAGATCAGGAGCACCATGAGGAGATGGGCATCCGTGGATGGAGTTCCTTCCACCTTCGAGGTAGGGGAATCGTCCATTGCACCGCATGGTATGTACATTGCTGGCGAGTCCATAGAGCAGATGATGATGATCTTGACTGCTCGCTGCATTCGTTACGAGGAAGAGTTATCCGTCATGTAGGATAAGCTGAAAGTGCATGAGGAGGTTGATCAAGCATTAGATGGGAAACTGATGCCTGCTAAAGAATAATTGATGTTGGGGGATAATGCGCTTCACCAAGTGCATTTTCGAGTATCTGACGTGGAAGCTAGTCTTTTAGAGTCTAGGAATAGGCTAACTAAGTAGAGCAAAGAGTTGAGGTGGCAGAGGCAGCAGCAGTCATGGCACAATAGCAAGCAGTGGTGATGGAGGAGAGAGTTGAGGCTACCATGAAAGTGGCCACGTTTGCCTGATGATGGTTGCTTATCTGATACACACTGACAGTGAGGTCCCATTTTAATGATTGTGATGTTTGTTGAACAAGAATGTTTAGTTACTTTTGAATGATGTTTTGTTGTGAAACCTGATCGTATGGTTGACTAGGATGGTTATGTTTGATGAATGAAATTATGTTTTGCTTTAAATACAATAATTATCGTTATGCTATTTTTTTAATGATTGTGATACTTGGATAATGATATATAATAAAAATGACCACGTAGTCATACCATCCTTAAACCATTATCTGTTTTACGTGACAGTAATAAGGTATGCCACCAAGAACATGAACTATGTCGTCAAGCGGGAACGCCAACCTGCCTACGACTGTGGAAGATCTAGCTCAACTAATACCGTAGCATGTCAAGACAGCTCTAGAGCAGCACAATGCCAACATAGCCACGGGCTTAGGCAGAGTACGTGGTGGAACAAATAATAACCACATAAACGGAATAGGAAATGGATCGAATATTGGTTCTGGCAGTGGTATTGGCATTGGTGGTAACAATGGCTCCGGATCTGATGGAAACCCTGGAAATTCAACTGGCGGTCAGATATTAGGATGTTCGTATAAGACATTACAAGGGTGTAATCCAAGAACTTTCACCGGTGTGGAAGGACCATTGGACATTATTCGATGGATTGAGAGGATGGAGACCGTCATAGCCAAAAGCAATTGCTCCGACGATCAAAAGGTGAAGTATACGACCTGCTCCTTCCAAGATGCAGCATTATCCTGGTGGAATTCCCAACGCCAGATTTTGGTTGACATAAATGCTTATGAACTCTCTTAGGAACAGTTGAAAGAAATGTTGCTTCGCGAGTACTGCACGCAAAGTGAGTTGTAGAAAATTGAGGCGGAATTCTGGAATCTCACAATGGAGGGTGCCGAAATCCAAGCATACACATCTAGGTTCAATGATCTTGCAAGACTAGTACCTCGAATGGTTACACTAGAATATGTTCGAATTGAGAGGTATTTATGGGGATTAGCACCACAAATCTGAAGCAGTGTTATGACATCTAACCCTACAACCATTCAGAGTGCCATAACCATTGCACACACGTTAACCGATGATGTGGTGCGTAGTGGAGTGCTAGGTAAAAAGGAAGAAGCCAGTAAGAAGGTAGGGGAGACCACGAAAAAGGTTGTTGAAACTGAAAGGAGGCCGTATGATGGAAAGAGGAAACGGAATGGAGATCCCAGAGATTTGAGAAGAAATAAAAAGAGTTTTAAGCAAGGACCTGGGAAGGCGTACGTAACAACCTCAAGTGACACCAGGGAGAATCGAGGACCGTCGGGTAGCTGTAACAAGTGTGGGTACTCCCATAACGGTGAATGTCGAATCTGTTCAATCTGCAAGAGATTTGGCCACCTAAGTCCAAATTGTAGGTCTAAACCAATCGAGAAGATGGTAAGGAATAGTCAGGCTTGTTTTGAATGCGGAAACGTAGGACATTTTAAGAGAGATTGTCCTAAGTTGGGAGAAGTCAAGGCCAGGGGTCGAGCTTTTGAGATGAATGCAAAGGAAGCACGTCAGGAGCCATCGGTTGTTAACGGTATGTTTCTTATTAATAATCAATATGCATCCGTATTGTTTGACACCAGTGCCGATTTAAGCTTTGTGTCAATAGAATTTGAATCGTTACTAGGAAAGAAGCCTTGAAAGTTGAATAAGAAATACATAATTGAATTAGCTAATGGAAAGAAAACAGAATCTGATAATATGATCAAGAATTGTACCATACGACTTAACGACCATTCATTCAACATCGATCTCTTGCCTGTTACACTCGGAAGCTTTGATGTCGTTGTTGGAATGGACTGGCTCTCTCGAAACCATGCCGAAGTCGTTTGTTCTGAGAAAATTATTCGGTTGCCGACTCCTAGCGGTAAAATTTTGATCGTGCAAGGCGACAAAGGGAAGCCTTCCCCAAAAGTTGTCAACGTTATAAGGGCTTATGAATACTTAAACAAAGGATACCTGGCTTTCCTCGTAAAGGCCACTAACATAAATAGAGAGGAACGAAAGATCAAGGATATTCCTGTTATGCAAGAATACCCAGAAGTATTTCCCAAGGATTTACCAGGATTACCTCCACAACGACAGATCGAATTTCGAATAAAATTGGTACCCGGAGCAGCCCCCGTTGCCCGATCACCATATCAACTAGCACCCTCTGAAATGCAAGAGTTTCCGAAACAATTACAGGAATTGCTAGATAAGGGATTTATCCGGCCAAGTTTTTCCCCGTGGGGTGCGCCAGTACTATTTGTCAAAAAGAAGGACATATTTTTTAGAATGTGTATCGATTACCGAGAATTAAATAAGCTCACCATAAAGAATCAATACCCATTACCAAAATAGATGATCTGTTCGACCAACTACAAGGATCCAGCTACTACTCAAAAATTGATTTACGATCCGGTTATCATCAGTTGTTGATAGCAGAAGAAGACGTTCCTAAAACAGCCTTCAAAACTCGCTACGACCACTATGAGTTTTTAGTAATGTCGTTTGGATTAACCAATGCGCCGGAAGTGTTCATGGACCTCATGAATAGAGTTTGCAAGCCGTACTTGGATAAATTTGTAATAGTATTTACTGATGATATCCTAGTATACTCACAATCCTGAGGAGACCATGAGCATCACCTATGACTGATCTTGGAAATGTTAAAGAAAGAAAAGTTCTATGCAAAATTTTCAAAATGCGAGTTCTGGTTACAGGAAGTTCATTTCCTTGGGCACGTTATAAACAAGGGAGGTATCCATGTAGACCCCGCAAAAATCAAAGCGATAAAGAATTGGGAAGCACCTGCGGCAATTCTTAGGATTAGCTGGATACTATCGCAGATTTATTGAAAATTTCTCCAAATTGCTCAGCCCTTAACTCTATTAACCGAAAGGACCAGAAATACGAGTAGGGTAGTTATCAGGAGGAAGCATTCCAGTTGTTGAAGCAAAAGCTGAGTAGTGCACCTATCTTGTCGTTACCGGAAGGGACAGATGTGTATTGTGATGCTTCATGTCTGGGTATTGGATGTGTGCTAATGAAGAAGGATAAGGTGATTGCTTACGCATCAAGACAATTAAAAGTGCATGAAAAGAACTACACTACCCATGATTTGGAGCTAGGAACTGTAGTTTTTGCTTTAAAAATATGGAGGCATTACCAATACGGAACCAAATGTGTAGTATACACTGATCATAAGATCTTGCAACATATTCTTAATTAGAAGGAGTTAAATATGAGGCCATATCGGTGGGTTGAATTATTGAATGATTACGACTGTGACATTCGATATCATCCAGGGAAAGCCAATGTAGTTACAGATGCACTCAGTAGAAAGGAAAGAGAAAAACCATTACGTGTGCGAGCATTGGAAATGACCATACACTCGAACCTCACCACTCAGATTCACGAAGCTTAGACCGAGGCATTAAAGGACGAGAACTTAACAAGGGAAGACCTGCGAGGAATGATCAAACAACTAATTCCAGATTCTGAGAATTTGATGCATTTTGCAAACCGGTTATGGGTTCCAAAATTCAGAGAATTACGCAAGGTAATCCTAGACGAAGCCCATAAGTCAGGATACTCAATACATCCGGGGTCAGACAAGATGTATAGTGATATAAAAGAATACTATTGGTGGCCTAACATGAAAGGTGACATAGCAACCTATGTGAGCAAATGCATGACTTGTTCTAAAGTTAAAGCAGAACACCAAAGGCCGTCTGGACTTCTGCAGCAGCCGGTAATTCCAAAGTGGAAATGGGAGTGCATAGCCATGGATTTTGTAACAAAACTACCAAGAGCGACAAATGGACATGATACGATTTGGGTAATAGTCGACTGTTTGACCAGGTCTGCACACTTCCTACCCATGAAAGAAACGTACAATATGGTTAAGTTAGCCAACTTGTATATTAAGGAAGTTGTGTCAAGGCATGGTGTACCAATATCAATCATCTCAGATCGAGACGGTCGGTTTGCCTCGAGATTTTGGTAATCCTTACATGAAGCCATGGGGATACGATTAGACATGATTACAACATATTATCCCCAAACAGACGGTCAAAGCGAGAGGACTATTCAGACATTGGAGGATTTATTAAGAGCATGTGTGATTGACTTTGGTGGGAATTGGGACACTTACTTACCATTAGTCGAGTTATCATACAACAATAGCTATCACACAAGCATTAAAGCCGCCCCATTTGAGGCATTGTACGGGAGAAAATGTCGTTCCCCCCTGTGTTGGGCAGACATTGGAGAAAGAAAACTGATGGGACCAGAAATCATACAGGAAACAACCAAGAAGATCAACCAGATTAGAAAAAGATTAGAAGCTGCCAACAGCCGACAGAAAAGTTATACGGATGTTCGGAGAAAACCATTGGAATTCCAAGTATAGAGTATTTCTAAAGGTATCCCCATGGAGGGGAGTTATGAGATTTTGTAGATGAGGAAAGCTTAACCCCCGATTCATTGGACCAATTGAGATTATAGAGCGAATTGGGCATGTTGCCTACCGACTCAAACTACCAGGAGAGCTTCGAGATATGCATAATGTATTCCATGTGTCCAATTTAAAGAAATGTATGTGTGACGAATCACTGGTCATTCCATCAGATGAGGAATATATCGACGATAAGCTCCACTTTGTCGAAGAACCTATAGAGATACTAGAATGGAAGATTCAGAAGCTCAAACGAAGTCAAATTAAGCTAGTCAAGGTTAGATGGAACTCTAAGCGAGGACCTGAATTTACTTGGGAATGGTAGGACCGAATGCAGCAAAAGTACCCTCATTTGTTTAAAACAAAACCCGGAACGTATACTTCAGTGTGAAAATTTCGGGACGAAACACCCGATCAAAACCCAGGTAAATACCTGTATCAATAAACTTAATAATAACTACATTTTTACGTCGTATGTGTATAAGGCAATAATTACTCACGTATTTGTAAAATTCTGATCTAGACTTAGTTTTACAATTATTTACATTTAGTATTTTGTTAGATACATATTTATATATATATATAAAAAATAAATAATAATAATAATAATAATAATAATAATAATAATAATAATAATAATAATAATAATAATAATAATAATAATAATAATAATAATAATAATAATAATATAATAATGAAAGGAGAATAATGATGAGAGATTATTTTGTCAGCCAAAATTTCTTGAGAAAATACACATGGACACACACATCTTAAATACACTAACACTCCATTTTTCAAACACACACACACTTCACCTCTCCATCTCCCTCTCCTCTCCTCTCCTCTCCTCTTCCCATCGGCCACACCACCACCACTCAACCCCAACCACCGCCACTACCCAGGGTCACCCTCACCACCTTCTTTCTATCTCTCTCGGCCGAGGAACAACACCACCGCGACCACCACCGAACCACATGGCCGTCATCTTCGAATAACCGGGTTGAAGATTTAACATTTTGTTCCTACCGTTTGAAACCGAGAGGAACGGGGCAGCCTCACGAATGAAGATGGTTTTGACGTTCGGGGATTAGAAAAACCGAGTGTTAACTTGGGAAACATCATCACCTAAGATTCAAAGTTACCAACATATACTTACATTGATTTGAAACGTCCTTTTTCTTACATGCATGGATGATCAAGACTTAAATTTTAAGAAACCCTAACTCTTCCATAAAATGATTTGTAAAAGTGAATATAAATGTTAAAAATGTAGTTAAAAAGGGGGTGAATAATCTGATTTGGACATAAAAGTGACTAGTTATGGTGAAGGTCTAGCATTATAAGAATGTATGTTGAAGGAATTATGGAAGAAGTATTCTTGTGAGGGTAAGCATGAAAGACTTTGATTATGGAACAAGTAGATGGAAAAGGATGGAAAATTTAAAATATGATAGGAACTTATGTTAGTAAAACCTAATGATATGAGGACTTATGTATTAATCATATGCAAAAATAGAAGAATTAAGCAAGAAAAGAGTAAATTCCGGTTTTGGTCCCTGTGGTTTAACTATTTTAACCATTTCAGTCCAAAAAGGAATCTTTGATCATATCATGCCCTGTGGTTTCACTTTTGTAACGATTTTGGTCCCTGACACTAACTCTGTTAGTTTTTACAGTTAAATGTGAGGGTACTTTGGTCATTTTACATTTGGAGGACTAGTTATGTAAATCATATTAGATTAGGATAATTGTTGTAATTTTTTAAAATAATAAATAATTAAAAAAAAATCAATTATCTCTTCACCATTTAACAGTCAAACACATTACTTTCTTTCAACCCATTATCTCTTCACCATCTCTGCCGACAGGACGACCACCGTCGTCTCCGGCGACTGAACGACCACTGTCTTCTCCGGGGACCAGGCGACCACCGCCATCGCCGGCCATCGCCATCTCTGGTGACCAATAGACCCCTTCCATCTTTACCGGTGACCTTATTGTCCCCCCTGTCGATACATCCTAATCGCAACACCACAAAGGCCACCTTCTGCACCCTGTTGATAACCCACCTACATCAATTCATTCAATGGCAGATCCTCTTCATCCTCCTCAAACCTCTGTCAAACCACCTCCCTCCGACGACAAACCACTCCTACCATAAGGAACCTACGTCATCCGGATCCCTAATGACCAAATCTACCGCCTACCCCCGCCTGAGAACTCACGCAAGCTGCAAAACCTCGCTAATCGGAAACCTAGACGGAGCTGCTGCTGCCGCTGCTTCTGCTGGACCATCGCCACCGCATTCATTCTCCTCATCCTCCTCTCCGTCGCCGCCGGTGTCCTCTACTTAGTCTTCCGCCCGGAAAAGCATAAATACTTGATCGATAACCTCGCTTTAGGAGGCGTCAATCTCACTTCATCGTCGACGATGTCTCCGCGTTTAACAGTCAAAATTAGGGCTGAAAACCCTAACGATAAGCTCTCTATCTTCTACATACGAAATGGGAGCTGGCGATGGAGGTGGCGGTGGCGGTGTGGTGCAAGCGGTGGAAGGGTGGTGGGGGTTAGGGTTCCAATTAGGGGTTTGGGTTGGGTTGGGTTGGGTTACATTTAAGTTTTATTTTTTAATTTTTTATTGTTTTAAAAAATTACAACAACTATCCTAATCTAATATAATTTGCATAACTAGTCCTCCAAATGTAAAATGACCAAAGTACCCTCACATTTAACTGTAAAAACTAACAGAGTTAGTGTCAGGGACCAAAATCGTTACAAAAGTGAAACCACAGGGCATGATATGATCAAAGATTCCTTTTTGGACTGAAATAGTTAAAATGATTAAACCACAGGGACCAAAACCGAAATTTACTCGCAAGAAAATTTAAGTAGGGAATGATTTAACCATGAGACAAGTTATTTGAATGATAAAGACAAGAAGATGAATAGAAATATCAAGATAAATGAATCTTTATAAAAAATAAAAATTTAGTTAAAGAGTTAATAAGGAAGTGAACAAGTTACATGCAAACTATATTACAAGCATACTATGGAAAATACATAAGTAAAGTCTAATGATAAGAATAAATATTGTGATAATAAGAAACTAAAAATATAAGATGAAGACTTTAAGAGTTTGAAGAATGTAGGTTAGGGATCATGAGAATAAGTGTGAAAACTAATCATAAAAAATAAAGTAGATGGATCTTTATTATACGTGTCAGTTAAAATAAATAAATAACTAGGTAATAAGATAAACCACATGACATACCTTGATTGAAATCTAGTAGATGTAAATATGCTTATAAATTTATTGATTAAGAATTTAACATGCATAAGAAAATATTTGAAAAGCTTAATAGGAAAACTTATTTTGAATATTATTAGGATAATACGCAAAACAACGAAATCAAAACTGAAAAACATAACAAATACATAAATATATAAAATGTAAACAGTGAAAACAAAACTGTATCATTTTAACAAAAGATTCAAATAAAAACTTATTCTTTTGCATATATAGATAATAAACCTTTCTTGTGTAGTAAAATAAAAGAATTATTTCTTAAATTCTAAGAAAGTTAGATGAGCATCATATTTGCGGACGATCCTATTTTGATTATTAATGAAAATCATTCGCGTTCAGGATTTTAATAACCGGTACGGGACTTCCTGAAAAATTTCAAAGTCGATTGTTTGAAGGTGAGTACTTTGGTCCCGTTTTAAATAATGTTGTATTTAAACCACTTTAGGGGAAAAGCATGATTTTATTATATGATGGATTAATGAGAAAATAAATATAATTTTGATGGTATAAGTTGGGTTAGTAATATATGGGTAGATCTATCGGGTTAGAAGGGCCCGCTCTCACGACCAGTCGCGCTGGTCAGGTTACGGTGAGGGAGTATATATGTTTGGATTGTTATGGGGTAACGACGTGTTTCTTGGCTTGATTATGGACTTATGACCGGAAATAATCATAGTACCTAGCTAGTCTATGATGCTTATATTATTATCTCATTTACATCATATTGTTTGCGAAAATATAATGATCTGAAATTTGAAAACCCGAATGCTCACCAACTTTATGTTGACCTAGTTTTCCTCATGCTTTTCAGGTTCGTAAGTAAACTTATTAGGAATGATGAAAAACTATTTTGGGAGGGTCAAACGGTGTTGGGAGATGGCGGATCATGGGACCTAACTATCTATGTTTGGGTCTTTTTCGTAGGAAAAGACCTTATAATAAAAATTTGCTCTTGACTTCTTGTACTTTTGTTTGAATATGTTTAAAACTTCGTAATCGTAATCTTTGACTTATATAAAACCGTTTGACTATAGTCATTGGTGAATTTCCAACTTCGGTTACCACCATTCCACGTGTTAAGTTCCGCTGTAAAATGTTCTGGGGGTGTGACATGTAGGATTGATGAGTTACTTATCATGTTCTTAAACGTGTACCGTATCGCGATTCGGGTGTGTTGATGATGTGAGATTAATTCTTGGTTTTTATATTTATTTTAGTATGTGATCAAGTGGTTAGTTATATTGTCTGAAAATTGATTAATTTCGAAGGATTAGGAGTTATTTATATATTTTTATGATTTTTCCTATTTATTCAACCGGTGGTTAATTAATATAAAATGCTACATTTTGTAACCCTTATTATAGTATTCTAAAACTTGTAAATATTTAGTTTTTAATTTGTCTTGGTCTTTACTAATCTATTAGTTTCTGAAAATTTGGGTTTTTAGCTTGTTGTGTCGGTTTTGGGATTTAAACATCTTCGGTTCGGGGTTTTAACGGATCTTGCGTTTTGGTTGTCTTTGGTCAAATTTTTATCATTGAAGGCTTTTTTAGGTTCAGGGGTTTCCATAAAGTTTTTCTTAAACCCGTTTTTAACAATTTTCTTTATTTTATGGTGAATATCTTTTGTATTTTTGTTTATTAATGAAATAAATTCTAAAAATTATAAACTAAAATATCTAGGATTTTGTAAGTATGAGAAGGCTACTAGAATTTTTATACAAACAAAATATCATATATTTACTATTTTCGTTAACTAGCTTGGTTAGTTTCGTTAGATGTCCGTTAAGTCCCGGTTAAGTCTCCTTTTTGGATTTACTACCCGTTTTAAACTGATTTCTCCCTTCCCATCTATTATATAATATAAATTTATCCTAAATAATCCCTTAATTTCAGTACTTAAGCACACTTTCCATTTCTTGTTATTATTCATAAAATGTAAAGTACATAAATTTAATTTATGACACTTTGTTTGTGACCTAAGATGATGCTTTTAAGTCTCCAGAATATTTTAGTTAGAACTTTTGGACTTGAATAGAGTTTCGAGTAGGTTAAACTTAACAAACCCATGTTTGTGATCGAATAGAGTTTTGAGATGGTTTCAGTATCCTTTTGTTATTGAAAAATAATATGTTTTATGGTGTCACAAGAAGTTGGGGGTGTTATGGGGTTAGTAATGTTACTAACATGATGAAACGTGATGTTTACGCGTTTTCGGGTTGTAACTCGTTACCTTCACGATTGGGTGACCGGGGGGGTTTCAAACGGATGGAATAGGTCCTCGAGATGTCCAGAAAATGCTGTGCAAAAGAGGGGGTTAGGTCAAGTGATGAAATGGAAGAAAGAACTTGAAGGAGTTCAAGTGTGTATGTGTGCGTTGAATGTTTACCTTGCCCTTGTATGGTTGTTGGTGCTTGAGATTATAAGGTTCCTTGGCTTCAAAAGGATGGATATTTTGATGTCTAATGTGATCAAGAGAGTAGAAAGAAATCAAGAGAGAACAGAGGGTGTTTGGTTAAAGAAAGGGTGTGAAATGAAACTGGTGGTGAAGGGGGGGGGGGGGGGTTCGTTGAGAGGTGTAGGGAGGGGGTTTGGGATTCTTAAGTTCTTGGTTTTGTCAAGATCATGGCTAAGATTAGTGGAGATTTTGGTGACTAATTCAAGTCACTAGGTGCATAGATGGTCTCCCCATGCATTGGTTGGTTTGGGAGGTGATTTGACCATGCATAAGGGTTAAATTTTATAAAATTTTAGTAATCTTTTATAAAATAATAAAATGTGGCTGGAAATATGGGGTATTTCAATATGTATGGTTGTGTATATACACATATACGTGTGCGAGTGCGTTAGGCCTCGTTCCCGGAGACCTCACAGTTGGTCATTCATAGCACTAAACATACATAATAGTATACATTTCATAAAGCATTGTAGTGAAATTTATTGACAAAATCCATTCATTTTATTGATAATTACTGTTGTTATGCAATACAACATTGTTGGACTACAAAATAGAACATTCATTAATTGCATTACAAAACAACAATAATAATATGCGTGAATGGATGCCAGTTTTGCCCTGTCAAGTAGCCTCCCCGCGTGGCATCCTCAACAACCATTACCTGCCAACTAAAAATGCATAAAAGTCAGCATTGCTGAGTGAGTTCTAGTTTTAATGTATTAAAATACTTTATACATTTCGTATATGAAAATGCACTTTCATTTAAAACACTTTCTTTACTTTCGTACGTGATAATTCATCGTACATACAACAAGGCATAACCTTATTCATCATTCATTATCACAAGTATTTGTTCGTTTCATACTTTATCATTTCGTTCGTTTCGTAAATTATCATTTCATTCGTTTCGTAAACTTTATCTTTATCATTCGTTTCATACTTTATCTTTATCTTTCACTGATTCTAGATATTGTCAAGCTTTTCCCCCCATCATGACCCGAACCACCATTCTGGGCACAGAGCCTCATTACTATTTGGCATAAAGCCATATCATATCTTGGCACAAATCCATATCATATCCGGGGTTGAATGACAAGGATCCCGTTTCGTACTATGGATCAGTCACCAAGACTGATCCCCTATGTATGAACCCTCATGGGTTAGCCAAAATCGCACGTTATAAAACACACAGGTGAGCTAATAACTCTCAAAGAGTTGTGATCCTCCTATAAATCTGCTTGCAAGCCTTTTCTTTCTTTCATTACGTTTCACTTTTCATATTTTTTATCTTTCACTTCGTTACGTTATACTTTACGTTCATTCATACATTCATCATACTACGTAAAGTCATAACATAATACTTAACGTATATTATAATATAATATATACGTTCTGAAAATCATTAAAAGATAACACATCATGCACATATGCATATCATACATTCATCATAACATCATACATATTCTATCCATAGACCCTCACATATTCATGCTTAAAATAGGCCAAAACAGTCCATAAGTCAAAGTAGGGTCAAATCCTAAAATTCTGTTTGTCCAAATATTAAGGGAAATTTTCTAAGTTTTTGGGCGCATGAGCACTATTTGGGCACATGAGTACTGTTTGGGCGTTTCTCCACTATGCAGATGCATGAACCTCACTTAGGCGTTTCAACACTTAGTCGCATGAGCCTCTTGGGGGCATGGGCACTATTTGGGCGCATCACCCTATACATAGGCGTTTCAACAACACTTATGCGCATGAGCTTACACTTAGGAATTCCAAGGCATTTTCAAGGTGCATGGACTATTGTTTGGGCGCATCATCATATACTTAGACTTTCTAAGGCATATTTTAAGGCGCATGGGCCCTGTTTGGGCGCATGGGCCCTGTTTAGGCGCATGGGCCCTGTTTAGGCGCATGACCGTACTTGAATTGTTCTGAGGCAAAAATATCAGGCGCATGGGCCCTGTTTGGGCGCATGACCTCCTACTTATATGTTTCTAACATATTTTTCAGTCCCAATCTCATCTTAACATGTTCTAAGCTTCACACTAGTATTCTAAGCCTTAACATAGCTTGCACAACTATAAAACACCAACATACAAGCATAAATACATACCATCATACATACAAAAATTTAAAAAATGTTTTACATGCATTTTCAGCCCCAAAATCCTTAAAAATGTAAAATATGGGGTCTAGAAACTCACCTATTGTAGCCAACAAGCCCAAACTTCCCCAATGTTTCTTGTACACGAATTCAAATACCTATATATGTCAAAACACACAAACCCGAACACATATACACTCATGAGAACATGTAGAAACTGTTTTTATGGTCAAAATCCATATAAACTGAACCAATTATACTAAATTTACTTACCTTGATTGAATTTAGCTACTCTCTCTCTCTAGAACCGAAGATCTTTCTGCTTTCACTCTCTAAAAATGTCGAGCAGTTGAAATGCAGAAGTTGTGAGCGGCCATGCTCACTTTAAACAAAATAATAATATTATTTTGTCCGTTTTACACTTTCAACCCCTCTACTTATGCTTCTTTTCTTTTCTTTTCTTCTAATTACTTTTCTTTCCCTTTTTCTTTATTTCTTGTCTTTCTTTTATTTGACAAAATTTCCGGAAGTTACATGTCCACCCCCTTTAAAGACGTTTCATCCCCGAAACCCGTCACTCTTCGAATAACTTTGGTAATGTTGTCTCATCTCTTCTTCAGTCTCCCACGTAGACTTCGAACCCTTTCGGTGTTTCCACTGCACCAGCTCAAGTGAAACCACTTTATTTCGCAACCTCTTCTCTTTTCGATCAATGATTTCCACTAGGTGCTCTATAAAATTGAGCCGTTCATCCACTTCGATATCATCTAGTGGTACAATCATATCTTCATCAGCTAAGCACTTTCTCAGATGAGATGTGGGATGAATTCCACTTAACTCATCTGCCAATTCTAACCGATAGGCCACCTATCCTACTCGTGCGATGATTTGAAAATATCCTATATACCTCAGGCTTAGCTTGCCCCTCTTCTAGAACTGGATGATTCCCTTCCAAGGTAAGACCGTCAACATAACTCGGTCGCCCACCTTGAATTGAATTGGTCTATGCCTCTTATCGGCATATGATTTCTGTCTATCTTTGGCTGCTTTCATGAAAGCCTTGATCTTTTCTAAGTTTTCAGTCGTAGCCTCAATCACCTCAAGGCTTCCCAACTCTTTCTATCCAATATTGCCCCAACATACGGGTGTCCTACACCTCCTACCGTATAGCATCTCGTAAGGTGGCTGACAATGCTGGCATGATAACTATTATTGTATTAGAATTCAGCTAACGGTAAGTGATCATCCCAACTCCATTTGAAGTCGATCATGCGTGCTTGAAGCATATCCTCAAGCGTCTGGATTGTCCTCTCATACTGACCATCTGTCTGAGGATGGTAAGTCCCGCTAATGTTTAGCCTCGTCCCCATCGCATCATGAAATCTCTTCCAAAACTTTGATGTGAATCGAGTGTCATGATCTAACATGATAGACACCGGCACACCATGACGAGCTACAATCTCCATGATGAACAGATCCGCCAATCTTTCGGATCAATATGTCTCGCGGATTGGTAGGAAGTGAGTGCTCTTGGTTAGACAATCAACTATCACCCATATAGTATCGTACCCCCTCGCCGTGCGGGGTAGCTTAGTAATGAAGTCCATAGTGATGTGCTCCCACTTCCACTCGGGTATATCCAACGGTTGGATCTTCACCGTATGGCTTATGATGTTCTGCCTTCACTTATAAGCAAGTAAGGCACTTGCTCACATATTCCACTACATCGCGCTTCATACCCGGCCACCAATAATCCTTCTTCATGTCCTGGTACATCTTCATGGCACTGGGATGAATCGAATATCCAGTTTTATGAGCCTCATCCATAATCCGCCCTCGTAGGTCTTCATAGCGAGGGATCCACATTCATCCATTTCGGGTCCTGACACCGAGAGTGTTTTCTCCCAACTTTATGACTCGACCTCTCATCCTTTAAGAGTTAAGGCGATCTTCTTTTAATGTCTCATCTTGATATCCTTTCACCTGTGTCATAACATCAGCGGTCATAACCAACTGATAAGCCTTCACCCGAATCAGCTCGGGTCTCTCCTTTCGGCTAAGGGCATCGGCCATAACGTTGGCCTTACCCGGATGATAATGGATCTCACAGTCATAATCTTTGATGAGCTCTAACCATCTCCTCTGCCTCATGTTGAGATCCTTTTGCTCAAAGAAATACTTCAATCTCTTATGGTCCGTGAAGTATAAGTAGTGCCTCCAAATCTTCAACGCGTAAACCACGACTGCTAACTCTAGATCATGGGTAGGGTAATTGACTTCGTGGGTTTTCAGCTGTCGGGATGCGTAGGCAATTACTCTACTACATTGCATCAACACGCAACCTAGTCCCGAATAAGATGCATCCGAATATACCACTAAGTCTTCACTTCCCTCGGGTAATATCAAGAGAGGAGCTTGAATCAATCTCGTCTTTAACTCCTCATAAGCACATTCCTGTTCCCGACCTCACACAAACTTCACATCCTTGCGAGTCAATTTAGTCAAAGGTAAGGCTATCTTGGAAAAGTCTTGTATAAATATTCTATAGTAGACCGCCAAACCCAAGAAACTACGGATCTCGGATGGCTTCTTTGGAGACTTCCATGGCATCATCGCCTCAACCTTCGCCGGGTCCACCATAATTCCTTCAGCATTCACCACGTGACCCAAAAATTGAACTTCGTGCAACCAAAAAGCACACTTAGAGAATTTGGCATACAACTTCTCTCTTCTAAGTGTCTTTAACACTTCGCATATATGTCCAGCATGTTCTTCCTCGCTCTTTGAATAAATCAGGATATCATCAATAAATACAATCACTAATTTATCTAACATCAGCCGTCACACTCGGTTCATCCATAAAGGTATCTAGCGCGTTAGTCAAGCCAAGGACATAACGAGAAACTCGTAGTGTCCATAACGCGTGCGAAAAGCTGTGTTAGGAATATCCTGCTCCTTCACCTTCAACTGATGGTAACCAGATCGAAGATCTATCCTCGAGAACCAACTGACACCTTGCAGCTGATCAAACAAGTTATCAATCCTCGGTAACGGGTACCGATTCTTCATCGTCAACTTGTTCAGCTCTCGGTAGTCGATGCACATCCACATACTACCATCCTTCTTCTTAACAAACAAGACCGGATCACCCCATGGAGAGATACTAGGTTGAATGAATCCTTTATACATTAACTCCTGCAGTTGAGCCATTAGTTCCTTCATCTCGTTCGGAGCCAATCGATACGGTGCTTTGGCAACGGGTTGATCACTGAGGTATCAGATCAATCTGAAACTCAATCTCGTGATCTAGTGGCACACCTGGTAAATCCTTTGGGAACACGTTTGGGAAGTCACACATAACTGGTACATCAGACAGTTGTGGTATCGACGGGTCCACATCTTTTATGTAGGCCAGATAGGCACTACATCCACGTCTCATGTACTTCCCTGCCACCACCATCAAAATCACCTTCGGAACTGTAGTGACGCGATCACCGTAGATAGTCACTGAACTTCCATCTGGTGCAACTAATCTAATCCTCTTCTTGCGACTCACGATGTTTGCTTCATAGGTTGCTAACCAATCTATCCCTAGTACTACATCAAATCCACCTAGGGGCATCACATGTAATTTAGTAGAAAACCTATGACATTCTATTTCTATGTCGCAGACTTCTATCATATCAGTAATTCTAGTAGACTTACCAAGAACAGTTTCTACATCAAAAGATTCATCAATGCTTCTACTAAGCAATAGAAATAAAACTCCTACTAGCACCAGAATTAAATAACATAGAGGCACAAGTTTGGTTTACTAGAAACATACGTGACACGATATCGGGATCCTCTCTGGCCTCCTCCCGCGTCATCGTAAAGACTGTAGCAGTCACCCTCTATCCTCCATCCGTTGGCTTCTTCTTCACCCATGAACTCTAGACCCTTGGCTTCTTACAGTCCCTGCTCACGTGGCCTTCCTCACCACAGTTATAACACCGTATAACTCCACACATCTTCGCCACCTGACCGGGCTTTCCACACTTGAAGCACACATTCAAGCCCCACTTATATTCACCAGCATGCTCTCTCCCGCATTTACCATACTTCTTTATCCCCAAAACTTGATGACCCCACTCTACACTCATCCACTTTCATCCTCTTGTTGTTTGGAGTGAAACCACCACGTCCAAACCGCTTCCCATCCTGTTTCTATCACCACCAACTGTTTTCTTCACCTTGACCACTGCCACCTCTCTCTCATGATATAGCCTCGCAGCCAGATCCACTACCGACCTAAAAATGCTTGGTCGGGTAGCAATAATATGTCTGCTAATATCAGCTGACAATCCTTAAATATACTTCTTGATCTTCTTTGATACCGGCATCACCTGATCCGGTACCAGCCTTGCCATCTCATTAAACTTGGTAGTGTACTGCTGGTGTGTCATGGTTCCTGCCTCCGACTGCAGGAACTCCCTCTCAATCTTGTCTAACTCACTGTGAGGACAGAATTCCTCGATCACCAGCTTCTTCAATTCCGACCACCTCATCCTGCTAATGGACCTGCTACCCTCAGCTTGAACAATATTGTCCCACCAACATAAGACCAAGTCCACAAATGAGTGGGTAGCAAACTTCACCTTCTGATCTTCTCTGCAATCACTAATCTCCAATACGGCCTCCATCTCTCTCACCCAATGGTGTGCAGCAGTGACATTGCCATTTTCATCGAACGTTGGGGCTTACATCTTTGAAATGCCCCGTAGTTACAACCACGTGTAGTTTCCTGCACCGCTTCCTCCTCCACCTCTTAACTCGAGACAACCGTCTCAGTCTCTGGCTATTCTTATTCCTCTCTCCCAGTGGTCCTCCTCCTTTCCTTCCTTTCATCCTCCCTCACCGCCTTAATCACCTCAGTCACAAGAGATGGTAGAATCGTCTGCATGACTTGATGAACTTCCTCCACAACTGCCTCCTTCACCGAGGCCCTCAAGTTCGTGCTCTTATCAATGCCCTCATGCTGATGAACCTCAAGATCAGCGTGGGTCATCTCAACATCTCTAGCCTGGTTCCTCGTAACACGCGGTTCAGCACCATGTCCACCCCGTGCACCACCTCTAGAAGCCTTAGAGGATCTATCTCCAGCCATCTCTAAACACTATAAGATTTAAACACTAACACGGTTATTCAAGGTAATGGCTCGGTACATGTTGAGTATAGTAAGTCCCTAATTACAGTGGCCAGTTATGATTAACTACTTACTTTAATCTTCACACTCCAAGCATTTCCTATCCTGATGGCCCATTCTCAGTTTAAGATTAGGTTTTGAAAATATTTACCCAATGCACTTAAACTTTGGCTCTGATACCAACTTGTAAGGCCCCGTTCCTGGAGACCTCACAATTGGTCATTCATAGCACTAAACATACATAATAGTATACATTTCATAAAACATTGCAGTGGAATTTATTAACAAAAGCCATTCATTTTATTAATAATTACTGTTGTTATGAAATACAACATTGTTGGAATATAAAAGAGAACATTCATTAATTGCATTACAAAACAACAATAACAGTATGCGTGAATGGATGCCAGTCTTGCCCCGCCAAGTAGCCTCCCCGCGTGCCATCCTCAGCAACCATTAGCTGCCAACTGAAAATGCGTAAAAGTCAGTGTTGCTAAGTGAGTTCTAGTTTTAATTTATTAAAATACTTAATACATTTCGTATATGAAAATACACTTTCATTTCAAACACTTTCTTTACTTTCGTACGTGATCATTCATCGTACATACAACAAGGCATAACCTTATTCATCATTCATTATCACACGTATTCGTTCGTTTCGTACATTATCATTTTGTTCATTTCATACTTTATCATTTCGTTCGTTTTAGACTTTATCTTTATCGTTCGTTTCATACTTTATCTTTATCTTTCACTAATTCTAGATCCTATCAAGCTTTTCCCCCCATCGTGGCCTGAAGCCACCATTCCCGGCACAGAGCCTCATTACTATTTGGAACAAAGCCGTATCATATCTTGGCACAAAGCCATATCATATCTGGGGCCGAATGACAAGGATCCCGTTTCGTACAATGGATCAGTCACCAAGACTGATCCCCCTATGTGTGAACCCTCATGGGTTAGCCAAAATCACACACTATAAAACATACAGTTGAGCTGACAACTCTCATAGAGTTGTGATCCTCCTTAAATCTACCTGCAAGCCTTTTCTTTCTTTCATTACGTTTCACTTTTCATCTTTGTTATCTTTCACTTTGTTACGTTATATTTTACGTTCATTCATACATTCATCATACTACATAAAGTCATAAACATAATATTTAACGTATATTATAATATAATATATATATGTTTTGAAAATCATTAAAAGATATCACATCATGCACATATGCATACCATACATTCATCATAACATCATACATATTCTATCCGTAAACCCTCACATATTCATGCTTAAAATAAGCCAAAACAGTCCATAAGTCAAACTAGGGTCAAACCCTAAAATTTTATTTTTCCAAAATTCAGAAAAATTTTCTAAGTGTTTGGGCGCATGAGCACTATTTGGGCGCATGAGGACTGTTTGGGCGTTTCTTCATTATGCAGGCGCATGAGTCTCACTTAAGCATTTCAACACTTAGGCGCATGAGCCTCTTGGGCGCATGGGCACTATTTGGGCGAATCACCCTATACTTAGGCATTTCATCAACACTTAGCCGCATGAGGCACTGCTTAGGCGCATGAGCTTACACTTATGAATTCCAAGGCATTTTCTAGGCGCATGGACTACTGTTTGGGCGCATCATCATATACTTAGACTTTCTAAGTCATATTTTCAGGCGCATGGGCCCTGTTTGGGCACATGACCTTACTTGAATTGTTCTAAGGCAAATATATCAGGTGCATGGGCCCTGTTTGGGTGCATGACCTCCTACTTATATGTTTCTAACATATTTTTCTATCTCAATCTCATCTTAACATGTTCTTAGCTTCATACTACCATTCTAAGCCTTAACATACCATGCACAACCATAAAATACCAACATACAAGCATAAATACATGCCGTCATACATACAAAAATTTCAAAAATGTTTTACATGCATTTTCAGCCCCAAAATCCTTAAAAACATGTATAATATGGGGTCTAGAAACTCACTTATTGTAGCCAACAAACCCAAACTTCCCCAATCTTTCTTGTACATGAATTCAAACACCTATGTATGTCAAAAAACACAAACTCGAACACATATACACTCATGAGAACATGTAGAAACAGGTTTTATGGTCAAAATCCATAAAAACCGAACCAATTATACTTAATTTACTTACCTTGACTGAATTTAACTGCTCTCTCTCTAGAACCGAAGATCTTTCTGCTTTCTCTCTTTAAAAATGTCGAGCAGTTGAAATACAGAAGTTGTGGGTGGCCATGTCCACTTTAAACAAAACAATAATATTATTTTTTCCTTTTTACACTTTCAAACCCTCTACTTATGCTTCTTTTCTTTTCTTCTAATTAATTTTCTTTCCCTTTTTCTTTATTTCTTGTCTTTCTTTTATTTGACAAAATTTTCGGGTGTTACAGTGTGTGTATCGGTGTGTGCGTGCATGCGGAGTGTGTGTGTGCATCGGGTGTTCGTACCCGCATGCGTGTATGTACATGTGTATGTGTACTATGAATATATGTATGTGTGTAGGTGGACGTATGCTTGTATATATGTATGCGTGTTTGTGTGTTGTAGGTATATACATACATGTAATACATATGCATGTATATATCTTGTGTGTGTGCCGTGAATATATATATTTATGTATGTGTTTTATGGGAATGAGTTTTATTTTAATGTTTTTAAAGTTGACTATCTTTGTTGTTAATTTTTATTTAAGTTGGTTAATGTAAGTGTGTGTGTCAACTTTTATTTATATATATTTATGTGTATATATATATATATGTATATATATATATTCATATATGTACGGGTGTGTGTGGGTATATGATGCATACCCACATACGCATGCATGTATCCATGTGTGTGGGTTATTTTATTTATTAGCTAGATTATGCACATTTTATTTTTGTTACTTGGTCAATTAATTTAATGTAATGTTTTATTGGGGTGTATTTATATATTTTGATTTTTTGCATGAGGTCTTTTTGGTTGGTTAATTGTATTTATATAATCCCTTACGACTAATGTTATTATAATTATTTAAGTTGATTGTTACTAGCGGATGCTAAGTTTTTAAGTCAAATTCCATTTAGTAAATTTCTCTTTGTTCTTTAAGGTGCCAGGCCAGGGTCAGTTCAGGCATACCCTAGAATCAATTGATGGCCCGTCTGCCCATATTGGTTAAGTGGGCCGATGCCCATTAAGTTATTTGGCCCAATGGCCCAGGGCCCATGCCCATTTGCGTGAGTATGTCGGTGTGGGCTCAAGCCCAAAATTATTGGGCCCAATCCATGTCCTCCTATGCTGGGTTTGGTGTTAGAGTGTGGCTTAATAAGGTTTCGGAAAAAAAAATTTCAGGCCCCAAAAACCGGGGTTATCACATTCTCCCCTACTTATAGAATTTTCATCATCGAAATTTACTTAGGGTCATTCACTGAATGTCAGGCCCTAATTCTAACATGCTAATATCATAATGGCTATGAAAACATAGGTCAAAAATATTACTAGATCACGAGGATAGTCGGGTGTTGTGTGGTGCTAAGGTCTGAGTTTCGCTTATGTTTTCCATGCTTTCTCCAGTGGGAGTCAGGGGCCTAAACAGATGCGGCTAGTTCTTTTTGATTTCACTTTCGGGTTCCCACATAAACTCTGGCCCTCTCTTGGAGTTCCACTTGATCTTTACAGTGGGGATTTTTACTCGTTTAAGTTTCTTCTCTTGCCGAGCCAGGACTTCAAGAGGTTCTTCCACAAACTATAACTTGTCGTTAATCTGGATTCCAGTGTGAGGCATCACTTAGTGTTTAATCGGTCAGACACTTTTGAAGATTTGAGACGTGGAAGGAGTTATGTATGCCTTCTAGTTCCTCAGGTAGCTCCAGTTTGTACGCAACGGGTCCAATCCTTTTGGTTATCCTGAATGGTCTGATATACCTTGGACTCAACTTCCGGCGCTTCCCAAATCGGATCAGTCGCCTCCAAGGAGAAACTTTCAACATTACACGATCTCCCACTTAAAACTCTAATGGTTTCCTTCGGTAATCAGCATAGCTCTTTTGGCGGTCTCTAGCAGCAGCGAGTTGTTCTCGAATTTATTGTATTAGATCGGTCGTCTCTTGCATTATTTCTGGTCCAGTTAATTGAGTCTCTCTAATCTCTGCCCAACAAATTGGAGATCAACATTTATGTGCATAGAGTGCTTCAAACGGCCTGGCTTTAATGCTTGTGTGGTAACTGTTGTTGTATGAAAATTCGGCTAGTGGTAAATGAGTGTCCCAACTTCCACCAAAGTTGATCACGCAAGCCTTTAACATGTCTTCAAGTGTTTGAATCATTTTCTCGCTTTGACTGTCTGTCTAGGGGTGGTAGGCAGTGCTTAAGTCTAACTGTGTGCCTAATGTTTGTTGAAATGATTGCCAAAATCTGGATGTAAAGCGGTTGTCACGATCAGAGATTATCGATAGTGGCACTCCATGTCCGGTTACAATTTCATCGACATACAGTTTAGCTATTCTTTCCATCTTATAGTCCTATCTGATTGCCAAGAAGTCTGCTAACTTAGTCAGTCTATCTACAACCACCCATATATCTCATGCCCTTTTAGGGTTCGAGGGAGTTTGGTGATAAAATCCATGGTAATGTGTTCCCATTTCCATTCAGGTATCTCGAGTTATTGAAGCAACCTTGAAGGTTTTTGATATTCAGCTTTACTCTTAGAGCAGTTAAGTATTTTCCTACGTAGGTGGCTATCTCTTTCTTCATCCCTGGCCACCAGTAGTTTACCTTCAGGTCTTTGTACATCTTGTCACTCCCGGGGTGGATGGAGTACTTGGTCTTATGAACTTCATGCAACACCACCTCTCCCAAATCACTTTTCCTTGGAAGCCACACCCTTCCATTCACTCTTATTATCCCATCATCTTAGGTACTTAATAATTTCTACATTCCATTTAATCATTCCTTGCTGTTATTCTCTATCTTTAAGGTGTCCGTCTGGGCCCTAGGTACTTGATCCATTAGATTGATTCGGGCCTCTATTCGTAGGGCGCGAACCCTCAACGGTTTTGCTCTCTCCTTCATACTTAATGCATCGGCCACCACGTTTGCTTTCCCGGGGTGGTACTTGATTTCAAAATCAAAGTCATTGAGTAGTTCTAGCCATCTCCTATGCCTCATGTTTAACATTTTCTAGTCAAGGATGTGTTGTAAACTTTATGATCTGTGAATATCACACATTTTGTGTCGTAAAGGTAATGCCTCTAGATTTTGAGGGCGAAGACTACGACTCCAAGTTCTGGATCATGGGTGGTGTAATTTTGTTCATGCACCTTTAACTTTCGTGAAGCGTATGCTATTACCTTATCTTTTAGCATTAGCACACATCCAAGTCCTTGTCATGATGCATTGCAGTAGACAGTGAAACCCTCTTTTCCTTCTGGTAGGGACAAAATTGGTGTACTACATAGCTTCTGTTTTAGGGTTTCAAAAGCTTCTTGTTGTTAGGTTCCCTAGTCAAACTTGGTGTTCTTTTGGGTTAGGTATGTTAAAGGTCTGACAATCCTTGAGAAATTCCCAATGAACCATCTATAGCAGCCAGCAAAACCCTAGAATTGCCTCACTTCAGTGGGTGTCTTAGGGGATTCCCATTTCTTAATCGCCTCAATCTTAATGGGATCCACTTGGATTCCTTTTTCAGGACTATATGGCCAAGGAATTGGACCTCTCGCATCCAAAATTCACATTTAGAGAATTTGCATAGAACTGCTCAATCCTGAGTAACTCTAGAACCAGCTTCAAATGCAACTTGTGCTCAGCCATGGTTTTGGAATATATCAGGATGTGATCTATGAACACAATGACAAACTTGTCTAAGTATGGTTTACACACCCTATTCATGAGGTCCATGAATACAGGGGGGCATTGGTTAACCCAAATGGCATCACGAGAAATTCATAATGTCCATACCTTGTTCTGAACGTAGTTTTTTGGTAAATCTTCCCCCTTAATTCTTAATTGGTGATATCCTGATCTCAAGTCTATCTTGGAAAAGTATCGCAACCTTGAAGTTGGTCAAACAAATCATCAATCCTTGGAACGGGTATCGTTTTTTCGATTGTGACTTTATTTAGTTCTCTATATTCAATGCACATCCTTAGGGTTCCATCCTTCTTCTTAACAAACAAGAATGGTGCTCCTCACGGTGAGAAGCTTGGTCTAATAAACCCTTTGTCCATGAGTTCTTGTAATTGGATCATTAGCTCTTGCATTTCTGAAGGGGCTAACCTATATGGTGCCTCGGCTACGTGTAGGTTGAAAAATTCTATGAAAACTAATTTTTCAAGACCTTTTGAAGCATGTATTCCATATAACCGGCTCTAGATGCCATTTAATGGGTTTTAACCATGTTTATCAAAGCTAGTTTACCATTTAAACTATAAAACGCAGCGGATATAAGGTTAAATATATGGTTAACATTCTGAAATTTTGATCATTTTATTTAACCTTATATCCACTGCGTTTTCTAGTTTAAATGGTAAACTAGCTTTGATAAACATGGTTAAAACCCATTAAATGGCATCTAGAGCCGGTTATATGGAATACATGCTTCAAAAGGTCTTGAAAAATTAGTTTTCATAGACTTTTTCAACCCATTAGGGGCTGATTTGTAGTGAATATATGAATCCCTTATGTTTCAAGGTTTATTTTTACATGCTCTAGTGTAAACCTTGAAAGATTTACATCAAATGGTTGATTGTGTTGTTTGGACAAGCTTTTAAATTTGAGTTCATGTTGGCTGAAATTTGGGGCTGAAATAAGGGATTCATAGTTGATTTTGGATGTTGAATATATTTCATATATTGGTGCATAACATGGCCTTGACCTTGTGTGATTTGGATGAATGATATGTTGTGGTTGATGTCATTTTTTTTCATGGGTTGTAATATTATTCTTTTGTGCTTGTTTTGGGATGTAATTTATTTATTCATTCATTTGTAATGTAATAGATAAATTAAGTGTGTTTTCTTTTATTAGAAAAATTTGTATTAGGATATAAATTTTGTAAAAGAAGATGCACAAGATGGAAGCACAAAGGGAAGACACAAAGAGAAGGACTTGAAGCATTTGGATGTAACTTCAAGTGGGGGTCTTTGGAGATTTCATCTTTTGTGTTATATTTCCCTTAGGAAAGACCTTATGATAACACTTGTGATGGCAAACAATTGTGGTCAAGTTAGTGGCTATGGTTATGCACCCATGTTTGTATGTTTATGCTTGTTTGGATGATTGTTGTTTGATTGTTTGGTTGATATTTGGATATGCATTACAAACTCATTAACAACTTAACAAGCTGAAAATTTGATGGTTCTTTAACATTAAGTGGTTAATAAGAGTTATTAAAAGGATTAATGTTTTAATAAAAGAGGTTTTATTAAAAAAGGTGAACCATAGGGAATCTTGTATTTGAAAGCATGCAAATATGAGTTCATAGAGTTTTCTAAACTAGAATTATGAAATCTCTAATTAAAAAAAAATAAGATCAACACCGTCCTTTTACACAACACTTGAGTCAGTCGGGAACTCTTAGTGGGATAAAGGTCACCTAACCATTTTGAGGGAACTTGTGACTTGAGGTGAGAATGCCATATTCGTGGGATAAAGGTCACCTGACCGCTTATTTTGGCAAGCTCACACGTGTGTGTAAGTAGGATGTCTTAATTTGCAAACCATGTCAAATGGATCACCTACGATGTGGTTTCAAGTCGATCCCATACCTCTAGAAGTTGCAAATGGTTGCAATCGTCAATCGTTGACCACCTTATTAATTTAAATCGTGGGATAAAGGTCACCTAACCACTATTTAAATGTAATGTTGGGCTCTAGATTATAATATGAAAATGACCTTAAATTTAATGGGTTTTAACCATGTTTATCAAAGCTAGTTTACCATTTAAACCATAAAAAGCAGCGGATATAAGGTTAAACATATGGTTAACATTCTGAAATTTTGATCATTTTAAAAGAAAACTAAAACCCAAGAACAAGGATCGTTTGTATATATGAAATAACATGCTATCATAAACGAAAATCAACCATAGGGTGTTTCATAGTTTACAACCTTTCTTGCACAAGAACTTGTAGATGTTAAGGATGAAGATGAAGATGATGATGTTGAATATTCAGCCCCCAAGAGAGAGAGAGCCTCAAGTTATGATACCCACAAGTTAGAACAAACACCTTGCAAGTTAGTATGCAACACCAAAGAACTCACTTCCTTGAATCTTCAAGAAAACGAAAATTTTCAGCCTTGTAAGCTCTTGAATCCGAAAATTTCATCCTTCTTGAGAGAGTTTTTGCATGAGATGTCTAGAGAGAAGTGTGTAAAGTGATGGAGGACTGTAAGAATGTAAATGATCTTGCAAAGACCAAGATAAAAGGGGTTCCCGTGGCCCCATATGGGCGGCCGAATTGGGTTAAAAAAGATCCCCCCTTTTTTCTTTTAAATTTTATTAAGTTACACTCCTTTTAAATCCATAGTTTATAAAATTAAAACCAATTTTAATCTTGTAACTTCAACACATATATATATTTGTTATTATTTAACCAATTTAAATAACAAACAAATAATATCTCATGAACAAATTATCCATATAATGTTGTTCTTAAACAAAAGCAAAGTTTTTAGAAAACCTATTTTCTAAATTGGTGTCAATATTTATTTGTATGATCTCATCAACAAACAAATATTTATTGGTGTTTGTCTGGCTTGTTATTGGGTATGACCTGACTTGGATCATAACGTACAAACCATAACAATCTTGTATGTGTCTTGGGCATATAAGATCAACAATCTCCCACTTGCACAAGATTCATAGAAGATTGATGCAAGCAGTAAATACCGCCTAACAACGGTTTAGTACCCTTAATACGTATGACTAAGTGCCATTCAATAACATCATCCTCTTCAAGTACCATACTTGAAATGTTTTAGGTGAATCAATCATCTATCCTTTTGTCACAGATGTCATGTTAAATCCTAGAGACACAGAGTGATCATTCTCCATTGATTTAACTTTATCAGGCCTTAGACATCTTACTCTCAACGAATAAGAGGGACAAATCCCTTCTTGACTACATACGTCTCTCACAATTACCTTATATCATACCTAAACTCAGACTTATGTACTGCCATATTTCAGAACAGTGAAGAACTGAGCCAAAGTATAGTATTTGGCAAATATCAAGACCCAATATGTATCTCAGGTCAGAGGATACCAAATGATATTCGCCTTTACTCAAATTTACTTATGATCAATCAGGAAGATTCCATGCAGTAATATTTGAGATGATGGTCAGTCCAATATTTGCATCCCACAAATATCTATTAACTTTGGCAGCAACCTTTTGCTCTATATTCATCCATATGAATATCTACCAATCCAAGTTCATAATAATCTTACCCTCATACTTGTTCCCACAAGTATGAATGACTACGGACATTTAGAGTAAACAATTTACTCATGGATTAAACATGCTAAATTGGAACACTTATTGAAAAATTATAACCAAATAATTTTATTCAAGTAATAAGAGAGTTCCAAATATCCAAATACAAAATTACAGATCAAATCCAATCACTAGAATATCGAAGTCCCATGGCACAGGTTTGACTTTCATGCTTTGCCTTTTCTAGGAGCTTCGTGAGAGGATCCGTAATATTTTGATCCGTGTGAACTTTGCGAATACATATCTTTCCTTTCTCAACTTCATCTCGTATGTAGTTGAATCTCCGCTCAATGTGCCTAGTCTTTTGATGAGCATGAGGTTCCTTGATTTGAGCAATCGCACCCTCGTTATCATAAAAGATCTGTAGGGGGTCCTGAATGAAAGGGACAACCCCTAGATCGGCAATGAATTTCTTCAACCATGCAGCTTCTTGAGCTGCCAATGAGGCGGTGACGTATTCAGATTATGTAGTTAATAAAGCCACCACATCCTGTTTAGAGCTCTTCCAAGAGACCGCTCCTCCAGTCAGAATGAAAATGTATCCTTATTGTGATCGTGAATCATCACGATCGGTTTGGAAACTCGCATCCGTGTAACCTTTTACAACAAGTTCCTCATCACCAGATCAATAGATTAGGAACATATCTTTAGTCCTCCTTAGATACTTAGGTATGTTCTTAACAGCCATCCAATGACTGTCCCCAGCATTTTGCTGGTATCGGCTTGTCATGCTTAAGGCGCATGACACGTCCGACCGAGTGCATATCATTGCATACATGATGGATCCAATAGCAAATGCGTATGGGATTGCCTTCATTTTATCTTGCTCATCCTTTGAGCTTGGACATTGAGTTGTACTCAATATCGTTCCTCTTTGAATAGGTACCATACCTTTCTTAGAGTTCTCCATCTTGAAACTTTTCAAGATCTTATCAATGTATGCACTCTGATTTAAACCAATCAACCACCTTGAACTATCCCTATAGATCTTTATTCCCAGAATATAGGCGGCTTCACTAAGATCCTTAATGGAAAAACAACTTCCAAGCCAGGCTTTTACACCTTCCAAGGTTGGAATGTCATTTCCAAATAGTAGTATGTCATCAACATACAATACTAGGAAAGTGATGATGCTCCCACTAGCTTTCTTATATACACAAGCTTCATCAGCGTTCTTGATGAATCCAAATTTAATTACTTCTTCATCAAAACGGTGATTCCAACTTCTCGATGCTTGTTTCAATCCATAGATTGATTTCTTTAACTTGCATACTTTGTTAGGATGTTTTGAATTGACAAAACCTTCAGGCTGAACCATATAGACATCTTCCTCAAGATATCCATTTAGGAAAGCGGTTTTGACATCCATTTGCCAAATCTCATAATCATAATGAGCTGTTATGGCAAACAATATCCTAATAGACTTTAGCATTGCTACTGGTAAGAAAGTTTCATCATAGTCAACCCATTGAGTTTGAGTGAAACCCTTTGCTACAAGTCTAGCTTTATAAGTATCCAAGTTTCCACGCATATCGGTTTTCTTCTTGAAGGCCCACTTACTTCCAACTACTTTGGAGTTAAGAGGTGGTACAACCAAGTCCCATACTTGATTGTCATACACGGATTGCATCTCAACGTTCATGGCTTCAAGCCATTTGTCACAATCCAAATTGGACATTGCATCATAATAGGTGGTTGGTTCATCGGAATCTAACACATAGCATCCATCAATAAAAAATCCATATCTTTCAGGTGGATTACTAATTCTACCAGATCTGTGAACATTTTGTGTATATTGATCAACCACTTGATCATTCTCAACATTCTCATGTTGAGTGCTAGTGTCAACCAAACAAGCTTTAGGTGGTTGTCAACCAAACATTCTCATGTTGAGTGCTAGTGTCAAAGTTTTAGGCATTAATACTCCATGCATCATTACACGAGACATATAGATGATAAATAAGATTAACCCAAACAAGCATAAAAGTCCAAATCATAGCGAAACCGCTATGAATACAACGCAAATTAAGCCCAAATACAATTCGGTGTGACATGAGTGGATACTCACTTATGTCCTCTAAATATATAGTTTTTCAAATTAAACACTTAAATATAAAGGAAAGCAAAACAACATCAATGGTGACAGTGAGGACGATAACGGGACCACGGGTCAATCACACACTTCTGGGCAGCGCTGTAGAGCTTCCTCTTCATTCGTTTTACTACGGACACCGCCTCGTCCCTTTCTTGCTTCATCACGTCATAGGATGGTGACGACGCCAAACCTCCATCATGAAAGAATCTTCTACAAGTGGCCCTAATTGATACAAGGGCGAGTCAGCAAAAACCTGGTGTGACGCGCTAGAATAGCGTGCCGACTTGGCATAGGGGTCAGTGTGGTACTCCGATGGACCCATATGGAAGCTATGACGTGCTACTTCGTCACACCCATAGGGTCCTACTGGGTATAATGGGACCGGCTATGGTGGTGGTGGGAATGATGGCATGGTAGGCTGTGGCGGTGGCAATGATGGCATAGCGGGCTGTGGCGGTGCCTCGGCTAGTCCTGTAACTAGGTTACCCCATTCCTGCTAGAATATGGGGATGGGTCAGACGCATATTCGTGCGGCTTTCCTTGCACGAGGGGCCTCGCCCTCATTCCCGCCAAGTCGTAGGGAACTGGCCCTGGCAGTCGCCGATGAACCTGACGAATCCCCTGTACGCTCCGACTCCTCCATCTCCCAATCTTCGCTACGATCAGGCATCATGTGCTCATAAGGGGCTGATGGGTACCAAATAGGGTCCCCGTACTCAGGTCCAAGTGGGGCATACTCCCCAATTTCATAGGACTGGGGGCATCTCGAGGGTCCTGCACCAATATCCGGTACAAAGGTGGCTGGTGGGATGGTGTTCTTGTGATAAGGCGGGGGAGGTGCATCGGGCGAGTCACTAATGTATATGGTCTTTCCTTTGTTCTAGTTTCCTGTCATCTAATGAACAAACGGGTAAATTGCAACATGATATATATATATATATATATAAGAAAATAGAAATTAAGAGAGATATGTAAAATATACAAAATACAATGAGCGTGATTAAGTAGTGGTATTTTTCCTTTGGTCGTAGCCTGGGGGAGGGTTTCCACTTATTTCCTTAAGTCTCTAGTGTGCGGTTAAAGCCTAGGTTTCTAATGGTAAGAAACTAATTCGCTGAAACCATTGACTCTGATACCAATATCTCACATCTCGTTGACCGGGTCTGGCCGTGACCGACTGATATCATCATAATGCAGCGGAAATAAATAAATCCAAACTTAATCATTAAACCATTCCAAATATTCTTACATTAAATTGTCTAAAGGATCCGAATAATACATATTTATTTAATTGTTCATAAATAGAATGGTGGATAGGGTAGTGGCTAATATCCAAGGGTCCATCTAAGGCGACACCTATCCATTTGACACCTGTCAATTACACATCACATGAAATACACACTCAAAATACGTCAACATTATGTTGGTGAGCCCATGAGTTTAAGGCATGTTACTCTTCATGAAAATATAATATTCAATAAGTTTGATAATAATAACAACCTTAATATAAGTGCTAAAAATATCCCCTAACCCATTACTACTAGAGGGTTGGGTTTAAGTGTGTCCTGCTAAGCACGGTTAAATGCTACTAATTTATGACACAACGATTATTCAATCTCAATAGGGGGTTTCCCTGCATAAGGGGCCTATTGTGTGCTGGGGATTCCCCAAATAGTACTATCCACAAATCACGCGGCTCCTAATGGAGTTAATGATTGTGCTCTGTTCCAGGACGAGAGCAGGTAGTATTGCACCATAATATCATAATCATAATATTCAACGAGTATGTATTTCACCCTAAAAAGTTGTAAAGTAAAAAGGGGGTTAATGAGACTCACCTGTGGTTGATCACGTGGTTGGTTGGTAGGGTTTGGATGATACCGACTGTGAAGGTTACTATGTTCATTTAAATGAGTTAGTTCTATATTTATTAGATTAATTAATCCCATCCCCTATGGTTTGTGTTAGTATATCTTAGCTTGATAGGTGTTACTTTACGTATATGTAATCTTATTTCGTGTCCTTAGGTTTTGGTTAGTACACTTAATTTGTTTATCTTTAAACCTTTATCTCATATGTTCTAATCATTTTTAGTTCTTATAGGTGTGGTATAATCCTAAAACAACAAGGTTTCAATGGTCGGCAAAATTGGTCCCATAACTTTGCTAAATTTACATTTTTGACCCCTAAGTTTGGGACTTTTGTATTATAATCACTTATAACATTTTTTATAATTTTTAGTGGATTAGGCTACTGTAATAAGTGTGTTTTTATGTTATTTTATCTTTCTTAATGATTTCAAGAGCTTGTTTTCGGTTTAAGCATTTTATGAAGTTATATTTAGTTACTTTCTTATTTGAGGTTGTTGGATGGCCCAATTGAAGGTTTTGCCTTAAATATGACTTATTTAGATGATAATTGAACATTATAGGGCTAATGGCATGGTTGTAGTATTGATGAGTTACTTATTGTGTTCTTAAACGTGTACCGTATCGCGATTCGGGTGTGTTGATGATATGAGATTAATCCTAGGTTTTTATATTTATTTTAATTTGAGATCAAGTGGTTAGTTATATTCATCTGAAAATCGAAGGATTAGGAGTTATTTATATATTTTTATGATTTTTCCTATTTATTCAACCGGTAGTTAATTAATATAAAATGCTACATTTTGTAACCCTTTTTATAGTATTCTAAAACTTGTAAATATTTAGTTTTTAATTTTTCTTGGTCTTTAATAAGCTATTAGTTTCTGGAAATTTGGGTTTTTAGCTTGTTGTGTCGGTTTTGGGATTTAAACGTCTTCATTTCGGGTTTTTAATGGATATCGGGTTTTGGTTGTATTTGGTCAAATTTTTATCATTTAAGGATTTAATATACTTAGAGTCATTTTTATGTTCTGGGGTTTCGACTTAAGTTGTACTTAAACCCGTTTTTAACAATTTTCTTTAGTTTATGGTGAATATCTTTTGTATTTTTGTTTATTAATAAAATAAATTCTAAAAATTATGAAATTAAATTTCTAGGCTTTTGTAATTATGAAAAGGCTACTGGAATTTTTATACAACCAAAATATCATATATTTACTATTTTCGTTAACTAGCTAGGTTAGTTTCATTAGATGTCCGTTAAGTCCCCGTTAAGTCTCGTTTTTGGATTTACTACCTGTTTTAACCTGATTTCTCGCTTCTCATATATTAATATATCCTAAATAACCCCTTAATTTCAGTACTTAAGCCCCATTTCCATTTCTTGTTATTTTTATAAAATGCTAGTTTTGCAACTTTTGTATTATTCATGAAATGTAAAGTACATAAGTTTAAATTATGACACTTCGTTTGTGACCTGAGATGATGCTTTTAAGCCTCCACAATATTTTAGTTAGAACTTTTGGACTCGTATAATATATGTTCAAGTTTTTGTGAAAAACCGGGTTTTCGGGTAGGTTAAACTTAACAAACCCATGTTTGTGATTGAATAGAGTTTTGAGATGGTTTGTGTATCCTTTTGTTACTGAAAAATAATATGTTTTATGGTGACACAAGAAGTTGGGGTGTTGTGGGGTTAATAATGTCACTAACATGATGAAACGCAATATTAAGCGTTTTCGGGTTGTAACTCGTAACCTTCGCGATTGGGTGACCGGGGGTGTTTCAAATGGCTAGAATGGGTCCTTGTAATGTCAAGAAAATTCTGTGCAAAAGAGGGGGTTAGGTCAAGTGATGAAAAGGAAGAAAGAACTTGAAGGTGTTCAAGTGTGTGTGTGTGTTGAATGTTTACCTTGCCCTTATATGGTTGTTGGTGCTTGACATTATGAGGTTCCTAGGCTTCAAAATGCTGGAGATTTTGATTTCTAATGTGTGCAAGAGAGTAGAAAGAAATCAAGAGAGAATAGAGGGTATTTGGTTAAAGAAAGGGTGTGAAATAAAAGTGGGAGTGGTGGTGATATGGGGGGTTTGACTGAGAGGTGTGGGGTCAAGTTCTTGGTTTTGGCAAGATCATGGCTGATATTTGTGGAGATTTTGGTGACTAATTCAAGTCACTAGGTGCATAGATGGTCTCCCATGCATTGCGTGGTTTGGGAGGTGATTTGACCATGCATAAGGGTTAAATTTTATAAAATTTTAGTAATCTTTTATAAAATAAAATATGTGGCTGGAAATGTAGGGTATTTCAATATGTATGGGTGTGTATATACATATATACGGGTGCGTCGGTGTATCGGGTGTGTGTGTGCATCGGGTATGTGTACGTGCATCGGGTGTTCGTACCCACATGCGTGTATGTACATGTGTGTGTACTGTGAATATATGTATGTGTGTAGGTGGACGTATGCTATATGTATGCGTGTATGAGCGTTGTAGGTATATATATACATGTAATACGTATGCATGTATATATCTTGTGTGTGTGTGCCGTGAATATATATATTTATGTATGTGTTTTATGGGAATATGTTTTATTTTAATGTGTTTCAAGTTGACTATCTTTGTGGTTAATTTTTATTTAAGTTGGTTAATGTAAGTGTGGGTCTGTCAACTTTTATTTATATATGTTTATGTATGTGTATATATATATATATATATATATATATATATATATATATTCATATATGTGCGGGTGGGTGTGTGTGTGTATGATGCATAACCACATACGCATGCATGTATCCATGTGTGTATGGGTTGTTTTATTTATTAGCTGGCAGGATCTGTTTTATCAATTAAACTTGGTTTTTCTCTCCAACTCACTTATACTACACTCAGATTAGATGAAGCAGAGTCTTTTCTAAGAGTTGATAATAATATACTAAGTAACAAAGAGCATAAAGATATAATTTTCAAGGTACTTGTATATATTACTTCTCAACTCAAAGTGTTACAAGACTCCTACAAGCTTATCTTTATGAGATACAATGAGAAACTATATATACTACTACCTGCAGCCGGTTATACTTTGATACCAGCTGGGAACCTATGACTAAAGCATGTACTATGATGCTAGAGTTAAGGTATCTTAGATATTATCTAAGTTATGGTAGTCATGACATGTCCATGACTTACCTTTTGTTACTAACTAAAGTTAGTAACTGTACTAACAAATAAAGGTGAACAGTGGAATAAAGTGTGGTCAACTACATGGCTTTTGAGAAAACGCCATGCATTATATCAGAGGTCTGCAGCAGAGTGTCAGGAGGACCATACTTATGTCCACTGGTTCATAGTAGCGTCTTTCGAAGGTTAGTTGGCTTCGAAAGAACAAGTTCTTCCGAAGCCACCTATACTTCGGAAGAAGCTACTTCTTCCGAGGCTTGATGACTTCTTCTTTTCTTCATTCTTCGGAAGTTGTCTTCTAATCTTTTCTTCTAAGTCTTGATCTTCGGAAGTGAATACTTTGTCTCCAGAAGAAGAGTTTCTCTTTGGAAGTTGATATTACACTATCCTCGGAAGAACTCATTTTCCTTCGGAAGTTCCACACTTAACTTCAGAAGTCCTTTATTAGATGCACCAAAATAGTCTAAGTGATTTGGTTTTGGTTCCACAAGCCTTCTTCTTGATACAACAGACTCCCCCTAGGCTGATGCTACCAAAACTTCACTTGTTCCTGCTTCTCAAAACTTTCAGCACTAGGGAAAGCAGATACTTATCAGTGTCTTTGTTCTTCCCGGAAGTGGTGCTAAGAAGTTTGTACAAATCATTCGTGGACAGGATCGTATCATTATCATGTGGAGATAGTTCTTGAAGAGAGAAACCTCTGGAGGTTAGGAAAGATATCCTTTCCCTCCGGAGCTGCAGATCGGCTTCCCTCTATTTTCTTTCTCTTTCCTACTCTAAGGCCAACCGTGCTACTTCTTCCTTTTGTTCAATATACAGTCTGGTTGCCTTTTCTAGCTCTACTAACTCCTCTAATGGTAGCAGGAGTATGTCTTCATTGGCAGTTCCAAGCATTATGAGCTTGTCAATGACCTCTTCTCTCCTTTTGTTGTTGACTTCCTCCTGGTTGGCTGCAGCTGCTTTGGAACTGGGAGCTAGCAACTTCTCAGTTGGAAGTCTACCTTTTATTCTAAGTTTTTCAATCTTCTCCTCCTCCTCAAGCTCTTCCGCATTCATTTTCTTCTTTCCTTTATCACCTTTGGAAGTGCTTGACTTTAGTGGTTCTTGGATGGAGGGTTCAGATTGAGATGGAGGTAGTGAAGTTGTCTGAGCTAAGGGTTGGTTGAGAAAGTCCTCACTATTCACCGCAGATGTTAGCTTAAGAATTACATCTATGATGATTAGATCCTTGGACAAAGAAAATAGTCCTTCCACAGCTTCCATCTCAGCTTTGGAAGACTCAGATTGTTCTTCTGAGGCTTTGACTTCAGCTTCGGAAGTTTCAGAGAGTGCACTATCTGTCCCAACTATTTCAGTTGCTGGGCCATCAGTCCTCATTTCCCCTTTGAATTTAATCTCAGGTTCCATTTGGACCTTAGGTTGACCAACTTCTTCCTCAGTGGTAGAAGGTGCACTTAGCCTCTGAAGTTCTTCAGCTCCAAAGTATATCATAGCCATATCAGGGCTAGGCTGATCTAGAGAAGATCTCAATAGAAATTAGGAAAATAGTCTATAGAGATCTCTAAGCATCCTTGGGTCTATTTGCAGTATGACTTGAGATGGCTCAGGACAGATAGTTGTAGTGAGAGTCGAAGAAGTTAAGTTTGGCTCTGTGGTTCCTTAATTGTTTGTCTCTTAACACTCTCCCCCTTTTTGGTAGCATCATCTTGAGAGCTAGATGAGCTAGAGGAAGAGCTCAAGGAGACCTATACAGGTACGTGCCTAACAGATCTCTCAATCTGTTTCTCAGCTAGTTGAGACTTGAGACTGTTAATCTCAAGTTGCTGAGTGGCAGACCTATCCTCTAAAGTCCAAACCTTTGATTCAAGGATTGAGACTTTAGACAGTAGGTCTTTAAGGGTGAGTTGCAGTCTTCCCTCATCTTATTTTGAAGAATCATAGGGAGATGAGGTAGCATACCTAGTATGTTTAGCCTTACCACCAGATATGGTTTCTAGGCACCCTGGTTTCCCTTGCTTAATGATGTCTCTTTCAGAGTCATCAATAGGCATGGTTGCCGTAGATTCAGTCTCAGAGATGTTACCACCGTCCTAAAGGTCCATTAAGGCAATTTTAGCAGTGGCAATCTACATGAGTCCCCTCCACATCAGTGGGACTCACCTCAGTAACGGCTTGCTGATGGGGGCTAGAGATAAGAGGTCTTTCGAAGCTCTTTTGATCCTTAAAAGAGTGTTGTGGATCAACTTCATTGCCATGAAGAGACGTAATCTCTTCATCAGTTCTTAACAAAAAGTCAGTAATGGATATAGAAGTTAAACCTAGTGACCTGGGACCTTGGTCAATGTCTAAAGGCATTGAACCTATGGCATGGCTGTCCCTTTGTGGCTTCTCAAGGGAGTGTAGAGACTCACTCTGAGGGCTGTCAGCTTGGGTGTCGGGCTCATGGGTTTGAGACTGAGGAAACTCAAAACCCATATTGAGGTCAATTGTGAAGGATGGTGAAACCTCAGACTGAGTGGGAGCCCATTGTTCCACTCTAGTCCTTTTGGATTCAATAGGAGGGCTTGTTCAACCAGAGTAGATTGAACAAGGGTTCGTTTGGGGCGTCTTTGATATGTGATTTTGATGGGGTGAGAAAGAAGCGTTGGTAGTGTGAGGGTAGTTGCTGATGTGGGTTCATCACCAGTGGGGTTAATGGGGATGTCACCAGGAGTTATTTGCTCAGCCATACCTGGAAGCAAAGCAGTATGTCTTCCGGTCAAATTGGTGGACACTTTCTTCAAAATTTTAAAGATGGTCAGCTTCATTTGAGGAACAGTCGGAGCAGCTGCACAGACAAGCTGACTCTGTTCCAGCTCACAGTTGATTATGTGCTGAAGAAACCTGGGATACATGAAGAACGTCTCCCGCTGAAGGTTTCCCATGAGATTGTTCAGTACAAATATTGAATAATTGAAGCGAAGTCCTCTCACCATTTCATGAACCATGCATCCTAGTTCATATGGGATTTGATCCCAACCCCCAGATTTGTTGGATAAGCAGTGAAGAATGACATGCAGCAGGAATTTCCTGTTGTAAGAGAAATTAAACTTGTAAACTGTAGACCTGCCAACATCTCCGCCATATCCTATTTAGATGTAAGTGTTGTCCAAATCTATTTTGGGGAACTCTATGGGTGCACCTTCATCATGAAGCTCGAGATGCTCCCTAATGAGTTGTTCAGTAATGAGTAACTCCTTGCCATAGATGCTCGATCTTATTACTCAAGCCCCATTCAAGGTTTCAATCTGACTGTTTTCCTAGAATTCCGCCATATGATTTGAATAAACGGTAAGGTTAACAGTCAAAGCGGTGTAGTAAGATGATTGGGTAAGAAAGGAAATGATATGAGAGAGTCGGCATCTCTGGAAGAATCAAGAAATGTGACTTGATTGTGCTGATGGTTAAGTGCCATTGGAGAAAGTTATGGGAAGATGAGTTTGAGCTTGGGTAAATTGAAAATGAGGAAAATTTTTAGGGCAGTAAGATTTTGGCAAGAAGATGAAAATGAAGCGGTAAGGTCAGTTTTTATTTAAATAATCTGACATCATTAACAAAATCTTTACTTTTTACAGAGTGGTGCCCAAAAGATTTCCGTTACACAGTAAGGTCTTTCTCCCGAGTATAAATCATTTCCGAAGGTAATTTATCTTCCGAAGGCAACTTCATACTTTCGAAGGTAGAATTTCATTTCCTAGAGTAAACACTACTTCCGAGGGTAAATTCTACTTCTGAGAGTAAAGATTGCTTTAAGAATGGTTAGTTTTAATAAGCATCGGAAGTAGATCTGATATGTAATCAATCGCTTCTTCCGAGACTAAAAACTCTTCCAAGAAGAAAAATTATCCAGGAGGAACTTGCTGCGGAAGATAAGAATATATCTTCTGAAGGTTAATTCCTCTTTGGAAGAATTTAGACTTAGTGAAAATTTCAGAAAGAGACCTTTTGTAACAGGGCTTAGATTGCATTGACATATGACATTACATATTCTAAAAGGTTATCCAGAAGAGGTAGACTATTCAATATTTACCATCCCAATGGTTGTAATGAGATACTTAAATCTCTGTTCACCAAAAGCTTTAGTGAACAAGTCAACATATTGTTTATTTGAGTCAACTTTGATTAGTTTAATTAGATTTTTCTCATGAGTATCTCTAATGAAATGATACCTGATATCAGTATGCTTTGTCTTGGAGTGCTTCACAGGATTTTTGATGATGGAGATAGCACTGTTGTTGTCAATGTGGATAGGAGTGCTCACAAAGTTGAATCCATAGTCTAACATCTGGTTCTGAATCCACAGCAGCTGAGCACAGCAACTTGCAGCAACAATGTATTTAGCTTCAGCAGTTGATGTAGATACACAGGATTGCTTTTTGCATTGCCATGAAATGATCCTTCCACCAAGAAATTGACATCCCCCTATTGTTGATTTCTTGTCAATGTTGCAACCACCATAGTCACTGTCAGAGTATCCATAGAGATTGAAATTGTTGTTCGTTGGATACCAGAGACCTAGTTTAGGTGCTCCTTTGAGGTATCTGAGGATCCTCTTAGCAGCAGCTAGGTGAGAAACCTTTGGAGCAACCTGATATCTTGCACAAATGCAAGTTGCAAACATGATATCATGTCTACTTGCTGTGAGATACATCAGAGAACCAATAATTGCCCTATACTGATGTTGATTAGTATCCTCCCCCTTAGAATCAGGATAGAGGTTATGGTTTCTGGGTATGGGTGTCTTGGCTGGCTTACAATCTCTCATGACAAATCTTTCTAGGTTGTCTTTGACATACTTAGATTTATTGATGAAAAACCCTTCCTTCAATTGTTTCACCTGAATTCCATGGAAAAAGTCCATTTTTTCCATGGAACTCATCTCAAACTTCTTCTTCATGAGGCTTTCAAAGTCTTTACACATTTGGTCATTTGAGGAGCCAAATATAATGTCATCGACATAGACTTGAACAAGCAGGATATCCTTTCTAGACTTATTTATAAAAAGAGTCTTATCAATGGTACCTTTGGTGTAACCATTTTTCAGGAGAAATTGAGAAAAAGTCTTATACCACAGCCTAGGTGCTTGGTGCAGTCCATATAGAGCTTTATCTAATTTGCACACATAGTTGGGGTGCTGTGGGTCTTCAAATCCTGGAGGCTGGCATACATAGACTTCTCTATCTATGTCCCCATATAGAAAAGCACACTTGACATGAAGTTGGTAGACAGTAATATTCTTGGATGCAACATAAGCAAGGAAGATGCTAGCTGCCTCAAGTCTTGCAACAGGTGCAAAGACATCAGTATAATCGATTCCTTCCTCTTGAGTGTATCATTGAACCACCAGTCTTGCCTTGTTCTTGATAATCACGCCTCTATCATCTCTCTTGTTTCTGAAAACCCATTTAGTGCCTATAGATACTTGACCAGATGGTAGCGGACATAGGTTCCAAACCTTTTGTCTTTTGACTTGAAGCAGCTCCTCTTGCATCGATTCAATCTAACTGCTATCTTTTAAGGCATCTTCTACGTTCTTGTGTTCCATTTGAGACAAGAAGCAGGAGTACACGCAAACATTCCAATGACGAGTCTGTCCTCTTGTTCTCACACCTTCAGTGGCATCCCCTATGATATTTTCAGCTGGATGAAAGTTATGAATCCTTAGTTGAGGAATCACTTCCAGTTGCAAAGATAAATCCAGATTAGACATATTTTGCTTAGGAGCTAGAACACTTCGTCCATTTGCTGTTTCAAACTCATTCAATGAGGACTGATTGAATGAATGAGAAACATCATCATTTGTTGACTGTGGAGCAGCATCAACAATTACCTATTCCTTTAAGATGCTACTTCTATCAGTTTGGTGTTGTACAGTGTCTCCTGATGAATTTTGAGGATCAGTAAGTGAGTCACTGGTTGAAGCTTCACTATTCCTTGAGATGGATACACTATCTGATCTGTCAATAGTAGTAGCTTGATTATTTATATCCCTTGGAGGATTTGGAAGAGGTCTGGGCAGCTCAAACAGTTGGTTAGCATCAGATTCATTTTGAGCACCTGTTCCAGCTGAAACATTCTCACAAGATGGTTTAGAATAGTTTGAAAACAGTTCTAAGTCAAAAATATGATCAGGGCCATTCCCCCTAACACAAGGAATGTGCTCATTTACAACTATATTGGACGATTCCTCAAATTGTTGATTCTTAATGTTGTATACTCTATAAGGTTTGGAGCTTGAAGAGTATCCAACAAAGATAGCATCATCTGACTTTTCAGCAAACTTTGCTAAATTGTCTTTTCGGTAAAGTATGGTACACCTGCTGCCAAAGGACCTTAGAAAGCCAATGAATGGTGGCCTCTAGTTCCATAACTCATAAGGGGTTTTTCCATGGGGCTTGACAATGAGAACTCTGTTCTGCACATAGCATGCAGTGCTGACTACCTCTGCCCAGAAAGTTAGAGGCGGCTTTGAATCAGCTAACATGGTTCTTGCAGCCTCAATAAGTGTTTTGTTCCTCCTCTCAGCAACACCATTTTGTTGAGGAGTTCTAGAAGCACTATATTGTCTAGCAATCCCTTTTGAGTTACAAAATAAGTCAAGAACTTGATTCTTAAACTCAGTCCCTTGATCACTTCTGATTATTTTTACCTTGTGATCAATTTGATTTGCTATCTTAAGAATAAAAGATTTTAGAGTTTCAGCAGTTTCATCTTTAGTTCTTAAGAAGAATGTCCAAGTAAATCTAGTAAAATCATCAACTATCACAAGGCAATATGATTTCCTTCTAATGCTCATTATACTTGTGGGTTCAAAAAGATCCATGTGCAATAAGTGTAATGGAGTAGTAATAGAGTTAACTTCTTTAGATTTGTGAGATGCCCTATGTTGCTTCCCTTTCAGACAAGCAACACAGTTGTCTTTACAAAAAAAATCCTTTTTAGGCATACCATGTACCAAGTTATTTTTAGCCAATTTATTCATTGTCTTAAAATTTACATGACACATACGTTTAAGCCAAAGAGTTGACTCATCACTATTTGCTTTGGAAAGAAAGCATGATACTTCACCCAGTGGGGAAGCATTGTTCATATCTAGCTTGTACATATCCCCTTTCTTGGGAGATCTAAGAAGCACCAATTCCTTAGGAATTGTCATCCCAGGTTTGAGGATAATGCACTCATGTTCTATGAAAAACATTTGATGCTTTTGATCATAGAATTGAGAAACACTTAGCAGATTATGTTCAAGTTGTTTAACAAAGTGAACTTTGTCAACATTTAATTTTCCATTGGATATACTCCCTCTGCCAGAAATATATCCTCCAGCCTCACCTCCAAACTAGACATGACCTCCATCATTATGTTGAAATTGTTGAAGGAGAGATCTGTTCCCTATCACGTGCCTGGAGCATCCACTATCAACAATCCAAACATTGTTATTTTTGTCATATGGATGTTCCTGCATATAAGATGAGATAATTAGTTTTGATTAGAAACCCAAGCCTTGTTGGTCTTAGGTTCATCCAATGATATTGACATGATCGAACCAAAAGTTAAGCATGAGGGTTCAATGGATGTTGTTAAAGAAGAGGTTTGGGCTGCAACATCTTTCTTTATCTTCTAATCCATCCTTTGGTTGATCATAGAAGATGAGCTTGTTAAAGCTTTTGCAGCATGACATTCTTTCGAAGCTTCTTTCTTTTCGGAAGAAGCCTTCACCACTTTTTCTTCCGAAGTAGTCTTCTTCTTGGATGGTTTCAAGGGAATTCTTTTGTTCTTTTGGTTTTTAGCAGCTTTAGCTTCCGAAGCCATTTTCCCTTCGGAAGAATGACTTTCTTCCAAAAGCAACCTTGCTTCGGTACCCAGCTTTCCTTTTTTCATGATTTGGACCATTTGATAAGGTCCAAACGAGAAACCTTCCCTGACTCCTTCTCTTTTAAGATTATTTGCATAATGTGTGCTAGAATGATTGTAGTAACAATCTTTGGCCACGTGGTTTTGAAGTCCATACATTATGCATGCAAAGTTAATCTTCTGAGAACTTGAGGATTGCTGTTTCTTGTTCCTTTTCTCATCATTGACAACCTTTCCCTTTAACTTCTGATCCTTTGGTAGGACAGGAGTGCTGGTATTACATTGCTTTCCTAAATCAGAGTTACCTACCACCTGGAATCCAGCAGAGATGAATACACCCTTTTGTTTTTGGTCAATCATCAGCTTAGACTAAGCCACTTTCTTTGCAGTTCTTCTTGCTGCTTTGGCTCTGCTTCTTCTGGCTTTGGTGGTCAGGATTTGATCATCACTGGTAGGAGTGGGTTGATTTACCTGTTCCTTCCCTGTGGTGTTCTCTATTATTGCATCATTCTTCGACTCAGGTGAAGAAGGATCAACAGATGGGACCTCTTGCTCTTTAGTACCATACCTTGGTTGTCTTATGGACTCATAAGAGTGTGGTGGAGCAATTTCATTGGTCCCCAATCCTCCTTTGTTTTGATAACAAACTTTGTAGTGGGAGGATGATGCAATAATAGCTTGGAAGTTCTACTCAGAAATAGCATACTTCCTAGCTTGAGCCTCAGCAGTGACAAGCTGGGCTTGAGCCTTAGACAATTTGGATATTAAATCCTTTATTTGAGTCTTATAGTTTGAATGTTCGTGTTTTAATAAGGACACAGTTTTCACCAACTCCTTAATTTTTCTTTGATAGTCAGATTCAGCCCTTTTAAATCAAATTTTTAAAACATTTAGAGACTTAATATCGGACTTAATCTCCATATTGTAGTCCTGATACAATTTAACCTTAGCAATACATGCAAGAGTACAGAGATGTTCATATACCTTACTGTGATATGTTCCAGCCATGAGTGCTTGAGCAGGAGTCACATCTTGTACCATAAAGCTCCAGTCAACTTCTTAAGCCATTACGGCTGTCTCTGTTGACTTTCCGGTGTGCTTTGATGCAAAAGGATGTGTGGAGGCTTGTGGAGTTCCCAGATTTGACTTGGGAGCCTTGCATTCTCTTGCAAAATGACCAAGTTGGTTACAGTTGTAACATTTGGCCTTAGTTTTGTCAAACCAAAATTTGTTGTTGGTTAGGTTCTGAGGGAATTGCCTTCCAGTTGTCTTGAAAAACTTCTTTGCTCTGTAGGTTAAGAGAGCCATTTGTTGGACTATGTCCACATATTCCACATCATCTGGACTGAAGCACTCTAGATCATCAAAGTAGTATTGATGGTCACACGAGTGTCCACTTCCTGAGACAAAGGCGCAGCTGTCCTAAAAAGAACTATGCTGAGCCTGTTGAGACCGTGGAGTCTCAGGAAATGTAATGTATGGTCCAGAAGAACAGGATGTCTGTTGATTGTATGCTAGGAACTGTTGAGGTTGGGAGGGTCCTGAGCCTTCAGCAGCCATCAAAGCATTGCTAGCAGAAAGACTTGAGGATCTGCTTGTCTGGTGACCCTTTTTGCTTTCCATCTCCAAACGGTATCCATCAAGAACCCGTAGAGTTTGGTCATGGTGAGAGTGTTCAGTTTTTCTGTTCTCTTGATGGAGACACAATAGAACGTCTACTCATTAGGGAGTGCACTCATGAACTTTCTAGTGAGGTCTCTAAGTTCAGGAGTGATTCCCACAGACTGAAGGGAAGAAATGAGATCCATGTACCTGAAGTATTGCTGGCTGAGATTCTCTCCATCAATGTAGGTGAAGTTCTCAAACTGCTGCTTCAGTTAGTCCTTTTTGGACTCATTAGAACAAGAGTACATCCGAGCAAGTGTATCAAACAGTTCTTTGGCTGACTTGCAATGCTCACCATAATGGAGTTGGGTATTGCAGTCATGAGAATAGTCATTGCATTGCTGTCAATGTCCATCCTCTTCCGGTCTTCATCAGAGTAATCTTCAACGGCTTTCTCTATCATGGCACCGTTTCCTCCGGGTGCAACCACCTTGGGTTTATACGGGCTATTGATAATAGACTGCCAAATCTTGCTATCTTGATATCTGATGAAGCCTTCCACGCGTCTGCTCCATGACCTGAAGTTTTCAGGGGCGATGATGGGTGCTTTAGTCATCATCCCCATTTCTACTTCAGACTTGTTGAGGGCCATTTAGAGTGTGGTGTAATGAGGAGTGAAAAACAGGTTGATTAGGATGGTAAGATCTCACAATCAAGAGCCTAAGAAGCTCTTTTACCAATTGCGGGATCGGTTTTATCAATTAAACTTGGTTTTTCTCTCCAACTCACATATACTACACTCGGATTAGATGAAGTAGAGTCTTTTCTAAGAGTTGATAATAAAATACTAAGTAACAAAGAGCACAAAGATATAATTTTCAAGGTACTTGTATATATTACTTCTCAACTCAAAGTGTTACGAGACTCTTACAAGCTTATCTTTATGAGATAGAATGAGAAACTATATATACTACTACCTACAGCCGGTTATACTTTGATACCAGCTGGGGAACCTATGACTAAAGCATATACTACAATGCCAGAGTTAAGGTATCATAGATAAAGTATTATCTAAGATATGGTAGTCATGACGTGTCCATGACTTACCTTTTGTTACTAACTAAAGTTAGTAACTGTACTAACTAATAAAGGTGAACAGTGGAATAAAGTATGGTCAACTACATGGTTTTTGAGAAAACGCCATGCAGTATATCAAAGGTCTGCAGCAGAGTGTCAGGAGGACCATACTTATGTCCACTGGTTCATAGTAGTGTCTTCCGAAGGTTAGTTGGCTTCGGAAGAACAAGTTCTTCCAAAGCCACCTATACTTCGGAAGAGGCTTGAGGACTTCTTCTTTTCTTCATTCTTCGGAAGTTGTCTTCTGATCTTTTCTTCTAAGTCTTGATCTTTGAAAGTGAATACTTTGTCTAGAAGAAGAGTGTCTCTTCGGAAGTTGATATTACACTTTCCTCGGAATAACTCTTTTTCCTTTGGAAGTTCCACACTGAGCTTCGGAAGTCCTTTTTTAGATGCACCAAAATAGTGTAAGTGATTTCGTTTTGCTTGCACCAGCCTTCTTCTTGATCCAACATAGCTACATTATGCAAATTTTATTTTTGTTACTTGGTCAATTAATTTAATGTAATGTTTTATTGGGGTGTCTTTATATATTTTGATTTGGCATGAGGTCTTTTTGGTTGGTTAATTGTATTTGTATAATCCCTTACTACTAATGTTATTATAATTATTTAAGTTGATTGTTACTAGCAGATGGTAAGTTTTTAAGTCAAATTCCATTTAGTAAATTTCTCTTTGTTCTCTAAGGTGCCGTGCCAGAGCCCCGTTGGGTCGGTTCAGGCATTCCCTAGAATCAATTGATGGCCTGTTGGCCCATATTGGTTAAGTGGGCCAATGCCTATTAAGTTATTTGTCCTAATGGCCCAGTTAAGGTTCATTGGGCCCAGGCCCAATTGGGTGAGTGTGTTGGTGTGGGCTCAAGCCTAATGTTGTTGGGCCTAATCCATGGCCTCCTAGGCTAGGTTTGGTGTCAGAGTGTGGCCCAATAAGGTTTCTAAAAAAATTTTCAGGCCCAAAAACCGGGGTTGTCAAATCTTCCATGTATCGATGACTTATTTGACCAACTGCAAGGATCGAGTTAATACTCAAAGATTGATTTGAGATGTGGTATCATGAGCTTAGGGTTCGAGAAGAAGACATATCCAAGACAGCTTTCAGAACTCGATAAGGGCATTTTGAGTTCACAGTCATTCCATTTGGATTGACAAATACGCCTGCAGTCTTTATAGACCTCATGCACCGTGTTTGTAAACCCTATCTAGACAAGTTTGTCATCATCTTCATTGATGACATACTAATTTTTTCCGAAAATAGGGAGGAACATGAGGAACACTTCAGACTTATTCTAGAGCTTCTGAGGACAGAACAACTATATGCCAAATTTTCTAAATATGACTTTTGGATGAGAGAAGTACCGTTCTTAGGGCATATAGTTAATGAGAATGGCATTCATGTTGACCAGTCTAAGATTGAGGGAATCAAGAATTGACCTGCGCTGACGACGCCTATTGAGGTGTAATAATTTCTTCGCTTTGCGGGTTATTGTCAGCGTCTCGTAGAATGATTCTCGAAACTTGCACAGCCTTTGACTGCCCTAACTCACAAAGGATCTCTTTACTAGTGGGGTAGTAAGGAAGAAGCAGCTTTCCAAGCGCTTAAAGACAAGCTATGTAGTGCATCGCTCTTGGCCTTACTAGAGGGAACAGATGACTTCGTGGTGTATTGTGATGCGTCAATATTGGGTTTGGGGGTGCGTATTGATGCAACATGAGAATGTGATAGCTTATGCACCAAGATAGCTTAAGGTAAAGGAGAAGAACTATACAACTCATGATTTAGAGTTGGGAGCTGTGGTATTTGCACTTAAGATCCGGAGGCATTATTTTTACGGAACCAAATGCACGATCTTTACCGATCACAAGAGCCTCGAGCACATTTATGAACAAAAACTGAACATGAGACAACGATAATGGTTGGAACTACTGAATGATTACGACTGTGGCATCAAATATCATCCGGGAAAGGCAATGTGGTAGTCGATGCAGTTAGTCGTAAGTAAACCCTAAAGCCTTATCATGTTCGTGCATTACAACTAACCATTCATTCCGATGTACCGTTACAGATCAAGAATGCCCAGATTGAGGCATTACAAGAGCAGAACATCAAGTCAGAATCTCTTAGAGGAGCTAAGAAAATATTTCAAGAGAAATCAGATGGTCATCGTACTATGAAGACTGGGTATGGATTCCATTGTTCGGGAATCTCAGGGAATTGGTGATGGATAAAGCTCACAAGTCCCTCTATTTGGTACATCTTTGATCTGACAAGATGTACCAAGACTTGAAGGTCATATACCGGTAGCCTAACATTAACTGAGATTGCCACCTATGTGTCAAAATGTTTGACTTGTTCTAAGGTCAAGGTGGAATATCAGAAATTGTTAGGTTTACTTCAACAACCGAAGATCCCAATGTAGAAGTGGGAGAATATCATCATAGATTTTGGTACTAAATTGTCACACCTCGACCAATGGCGGAATCATCAGAATGGACGAATGTGAATCGATTGCTCATAGTTCATGGTAGTTAATACGTTGAAATATTTATTAAATGTCATTTTTATTAAAAAAGGCAAATCAAATATTTCATTACAATACAATAAAGATTCAAACAACATAATAAAGTCTTTTATTAATCTTGGTCCAAGACCTATATGAGCATGAAGAAGTCCTCTAAATAGCATCCTGAAACATGTTAAAAAATACGGTCAACATATGATGTTGGTGAGTTCCTACGAATTTGTACATACATATATAAACAACTTTTAAGAGGCAATTCAACTCATAGGTTAAGAAATACTGCAAGAATATATAGATAGCATAATGATACAATCAAACCTTCACAAAGGAATGACAACAATAAGATATATGATTAGCTAAGTGTACTTGATTCCCATGATGAACAAGAATACGTCATCAGGAGCCAGCAATAACCTCGGCTTTAGCACCAAATAGGCTTGTCAAGCCCATAGATCTATGACGTCGCTAGACTAGCAATACTTAATGATTGCTTTTACAAGATGACTATCTATAATGCTCACCATTATCTCAAATAACCATGATAAAATTTATAAGATGAATTGCATGTGCATTACAAGTATTAATATATTTTACAAGTTTTCATTTATACGGTTTACATGCTTCACCCTAAAAGGTGTGACATAAAAATGAAAACGGGATATGGAAAACTCACTTTGTATAATGATGGTTGTAGAGTACATAAGAAAGCTTGGATGTTCAAGAGTCAAAGGTGATGTTCTAAAGGATAAAAGAAGAAATCATAACTTGAAGTCGGAATTCATTACAAGAAGTTAGAACGTTTAGAGATTGCCAAAAAGCAAAAGGTAGACTAAAAAAAGATTATTATACCAATTTTAGATTCTGGACAAAATGTTTGGTACGCGTTTGAACAGGTTTTAAAAATAGCAAACGGTTTTATAAAATTATAAAAACTTACAGTTGACTAGTTCAGAGTATCCCGGACAACTTTCATTCATAAAGATTTTTATTAAAAGATCCGTAAATAGGTCAAAATAGCAGCACAAGGCACAAGCTGCTAAAATGCGCACTTATCTTGTGTAGGTTATTATTGAGTCGTCCGATTGAGTATAAAGACGTATAAACCATTGTTAAAAAGATAATTCAATGAAATTAATATTGGAGTTTTATTTTACTCAAATATAGTTTGTTATGAACAAGTTATGGTTACTTGAAGTCAGGCTATATTCTGTCAAATATATAGTAAGGCACTTATGTGCACTTTTAAAATTTGCTAAAGCATGAAACGGGTTAAAACAAATTTATTATGTCGATATATGGTATATTAGAATTCATTTGAGTTATAAAAAATATTCCAAGACTTTAGCATAGCCATCATTTAGAGAAATAATCTTGTGGAATAACCGAATGCGGCGGCATAGCCGTCGATATGCAAACGGGATTCTTTGTTTACGTTAGCGTGTTCTTAGCTTGATTTAGGAATGTTAGTGATTATTATAAGGTTAGTGAATGTTAAAAGGTTGATGATCAAATGATAATAATTAAAACTAAAAGAGATTTAGTAGACGAAAGAATAAAAGTAAGAATATAAAGTCATGAGAACAATTGGATGTTAGGATGATTTGTTGGACCAAAAGAACCAATGAGCCAGATCAGAAAAACCTTTAAGTCCCACAGACATCATAACAACTGAAGAAGACTACATCAGCTGAAGACAAAGTCTGAAGACAAGTACTGAAGACAAAGTCTGAAGACAAGTACTGAAGACAAAGTCTGAAGACATCAGCTGAAGACAAAGTCTAAAGACCAAGTCTTCAGAGGTTGTCACAACAGCTGAAGTAGTACTCTTCAGTAGTTGTGATGGTTTACTTTTTAGTAGTTGTCTTTATCATTTCAGTAGTTTGTAATCAGTAGTTCAGTAGTTTGTTTTCAGTAGTTGTAGTATTAGTTAATACTTAGCTTCTATTGTAAGAAGATGTCCTCAGCTGTTATGGACATCTTCAGTAGTTTTAGTTATTTTCAGTTGTTTATGTAAAACGGTTAGATGTCACTATCAGGTGACATCTGCTGACGTCACCTTTCCTCTATAAAAGGAAGGTTGACCTAATTTGTAATCACCGAAGCGTATATATGAATGAAAAGATTCTCTTTTGCAGAAAACTTTCTCTCTTTATAACCGTACTGTTTCATTGAATATCCTTTATGTTCTTGCTTAAATTTCGTCTAATTCTTATACTATTCCGCTGCAAATCATAACCTAATTGATCAAACTAGATCTGAGATCCCTTTAAATGGTATCAGAGCTGGTTAATCATTGATTGATTTAACAATTGATCATTGAAACTGCTCTTTTGATATCTAAGTTTGATCGAATTAGCAAATTGCACAAGAATTGGTTATAGAGTTTGATTTTCTGTTGCTTCTGGTGAATTAATTTGAGGTTCTACGAGTTTAAAACAAAGTTGTTGAGTATTTGAGCTAAATTTGTTAAAAGTACATTGAATTTGTTTGAATCTGTGAAAATGGCTACACCAACAAATGATCCTCACAATACTGGCTCCTCAACAAAGCCTCCGATGCTTGTTAGGAGTGAGTATAACATATGGCAACGCCGAATGCTCCATCACCAGTCTATCAATAGCATAGGATGTTAGAAATCTGTGGTTCATGGACCATACAAGCCTATGGTGAGTCTTTCGGAACAGAATGAGATGGTTCCGAAGAAACCAGAGCAGTATTCGGATGAGGATCTAAAACTATTTGAAGTTGATGCTAAAGCCCATGGAAATTCAGGGCTTATGCATCATGAAACTGCTCATGACCTCTGGGTTGCTCTGAAGGAACAATTTGGAGGAATTGATGAGGTTTTGGCAAACACTAGAGAAATCCTTGCCCAACAATATGAGACATTCTCTCATAGAAACGGTGAGTCTCTGACTCAGCAGTTTGAGCGATTTTCCTGTTTGATATCTGAGTTGAAAATGGTTAAACAGGAATATTCAAACAGCCAGATGAACAACAGATTACTAAGATCCCTGCCTAAGAGATGGGACACATATACCATTGTCCTACGCTCCAGTGCAAATCTGGACACTCTATCTTTCACCCAACTTCATGGGAAACTATTGACATTTGAACGAGAGATAGAACAGAAAAGGAATCTGTCTTCATCTGGGAAGCTCACTAATGACTTTGTACCATGAAATACTACACTGGTCGGTCAGGAGTCAGAGTATGCTGCATCAGAAGGTTCATATGAGCATATAGATTTCTCTACAAACAGTGGAGAACATGCTTTTGTTGGTGTTGATAGTAATTCAGGTGGTAGTAGTGATAATTTGTGCTTTTTGATGGATGATTTAAAAGGAATTCCAGATGATGATCTGGAAGAGATGGATATTTTGAGTCAAATGGCAATGATCAACATCAGATCTCAAAAGTTTTACAAAAGGACTGGTCGGAAATGAAGGGTTTGTTAGAACATAAAACCAAGTTTAACGATTTACGCTTTCATAAAACGCAGCGGAATAACAACTTTAAAACTGATTTTATAAGCTGAAAATTATGTTCTTTAGGTGACCATACAAGTGTATAAAACAAACCCATAAATCAAAGGATCATTATATGTGAATAAACATGCTATGTGTACATAAAAACAACACAATATGACAGCCACAAAGGGGCTGCCAAACTACCTTTCCGGCAGCAAGATTCGACCAAAGAAAGGCTGAAATGAGGCTGAAATATGGCCGAAAATTCTAGGTTGGGAGTCCTCTAGTGTTCACTCCCACAAGGCTCTAAGTGAGCATCATAGTTCCTTGGATTTGGACACCAAAACTCCAAAAGGTAAGCTGCCAAAAAGCCTTCAGAACCGTGAACTTTCAGCAGCAATAGTGATGAGATGGGAGGATGAAATCGACCAAGATTCCAAGAGGAGGAACCCTCAAGTGTTTATACCCCAAGCCTCCTTGCAAACACCTTGTTAGGAAGATTTAACACCCAAAAATCAGCTCCAAGACCCCGTTTTCTGGCTGTTGTTTCCGTAAACAAGAGAGAGGAGAAGAGAGAGTTTTTGTTCAAGTTTGCATGTGTTGGTAGATGGAATGGTGAGGAGTGCAAGACTAGTAAAGGTTGTGTGTTTTCAAGACAACAAGTGGCCAATGATAATTAAAAGGGGGGGGCGGCCAATTCTTTTAAACAAAAGAGTTTTCCCTCTTTAATCAAAGACACACACTTATTAAACTAGTCATATGTCACACATTAAAAAGTCACCATCTAGACTTATTTTAAAATTATGACATATGTCCTTTTTAATTAAACAATTTAATTAAAGTACACTCATATGTTATTAGTGTTATTTAAATCCTTTTAAATAACAAGAATAACAATAAACTCATCAACAAATTATCCTTATAATTTGTTCCATCTCTTATGCAATTTATTTAGAAAACCCATTTTCTAAATTTGGTGTAAATATTTAATTGCATGATCATATCATCAATTAAATATTAATTAGTGTTTGCTAAGCTTGTTATTGGGTATAACCCGACTTGGTTCATAACGTGCTAACCGTATCAATATTCTACGTGTCTTGGGCACATAGAATCCTACAATCTCCCACTTGCCCAAGATTCATAGAAGATTGATGCAAGCAGTAAATACCGCCTAACAACGGTTTACTACCCTTAATACGCATGACTTATAGCCATTCAATAACATCATCCCTTTCAAGTACCCTACTTGAAATGATTTAGGTGAATCAATCATCTATCCTTTTGTTACAGATGTCATGTTAAATCCAAGAACACAGAATGATCATTTCTTGTTGATTTAACTTATCAGGCCTTAGACATCTAACTCTCAACAAATAAGAGGAACAAATTCTATCTTGACTACATACGTTTCTCACAAACACCTCGTGTCATACATGAACATACCCTTATGTACTGTCCACTATTTCAGGACAGTGAAGAATTAGCTCAAGGTATGATACTTGGTGAATATCAAAACCCAATATGTATCTCAGGTCGGAGGATACCAAATGATATTCGCCTTTACTCAAATTTACTTATGATCAATCAATAAGATTCCATGTAGTAAAATTTAAGATGCGGGTTAGTCTAATATTTGTATCCCACAAATATCTATGAACCTTGGTAGCAACCCATTGCTCTATATTCATCCTTATGAATATCCACCAATCCAAGTTCATAATATTCTTACCCTCACACTTGTTCCCACAAGTCTGAATGACTACGGACATTTAGAGTAAATAATTTACTCATAGATTAAACATGCTAAATTGGAACATTAAATGAAACATTATAACCAAATAATTTAATTTAAATAATAAAGAGTTCCACATATCCAAATACAAAATTTACAGATCAAATCCAATCACTAGAATATCGAAGTCCCATGGCACATGTATGACCTTCATGCTTTGCCTTTTCAAGGAGCTTCGTGGGAGGATCCGCAATGTTTTGATCCGTGTGAACTTTGGAAATACATATCTTTCCCTTTTCAACTTTATCTCGTATGTAGTTGAATCTCCGCTCAATGTGCCTAGTCTTTTGATGAGCACGGGGCTCCTTGATTTGAGCAATCGCACCCTCGTTATCACAAAAGATCTCTAGGAGGTCCTGAATGGAAGGGACAACCCCTAGATCGGCAATGAATTTCTTCAACCATGCAGCTTCTTGAGCTGCCAATGAGGCGGCGATGTATTCTGATTTTGTAGTTGATAGGGCCACCACATCCTGCTTGGAGCTCTTCCAAGAGACCGCTCCTCCATTCAGAATGAAAACGTATTCCGATTGTGACCGTGAATCGTCACGATTGGTTTGGAAACTCGCATCCGTGTAACCTTTACAACGAGTTCCTCATCACCAGATCCATAGATTAGGAACATATCTCTTGTCCTCCTTAGGTACTTAAGTATGTTCTTAACAGCCATCCAATGACTGTTTCCAGGATTTTGCTGGTATCGTCTTGTCATGCTTAAGGCACATGACACGTCCGGTTGAGTGCATATGATCGCATACATGATGGATCCAATAGCAGATGCTTATGGGATTGCCTTCATTTTATCTTGCTCATCCTTTGAGCTTGGACATTGAGTTGTACTCAATATCATTCCTCTTTGAATAGGTACGGTACCTTTCTTAGAGTTCTCCATCTTGAACCTTTTCAAGATTTTATCAATGTATGCACTTTGATTTAAACCAATCAACCGCCTTGATCTATCCCTATAGATCTTTATTCCCAGAATATAGGCGGCTTCACCAAGATCCTTAATGGAAAAACAACTTCCAAGCCAGGTTTTTACACCTTCCAAGGTTGGAATGTCGTTTCCAAATAGTAGTATGTCATCAACATACAATACTAGGAAAGTTATTGTGCTCCCACTAGCCTTCTTATACACACAAGCCTCATCAGCGTTTCTGATGAAGCCAAATTTCTTTACCTCCTCATCAAAACGATGATTCCAGCTTCTCGATGCTTGTTTCAATCCATAGATTGATTTCTTTAACTTGCATACTTTATTAGGATGTTTTGGATTGACAAAACCTTCAGGCTGAACCATATAGACATCTTCCTCAAGATATCCATTTAGGAAAGCGGTTTTGACATCCATTTGCTAAATCTCATAATCATAATGAGCAGATATGGCAAACAATATCCTTATAGACTTTAGTATCGCAACAGGTGAGAAAGTTTCATCATAGTCAACCCCTTGAGTTTGAGTGAAACCCTTTGCTACAAGTCTAGCTTTATAAGTATCCAAGTTTCCATGCATATCGGTTTTCTTCTTGAAAACCCACTTACTTCCAACTACCTTGGAATTAAGAGGTGGTACAACAAGTTCCCAAACTTGATTGTCATACATGGATTGCATCTCAACGTTCATGGCCTCAAGCCATTTGTCACAATCCAAATTGGACACTGCATTATGGTATGTGGTTGGTTCATCTGAATCTACCACATAGCATCCATCTATGAAAAATCCGTATCTTTCAGGTGGATTACTAGTTCTACCACATCTGCGAACGTTTTGTGTGTATTGATCAACCCCTTGATCATCCTCAACATCCCCATGTTGAGTGCTAGTTTCAACCAAACATGCATCGGGTTATGGTTCTTGATCCTCCTCAAGATCCACTGTTCTACTGCTAGCTCCTTCCATAAGGAACTTTGCTTCTAAGAACTCACCCTTTCTGGCAACAAACACCTTTTGTTCCAGTGGATCATAGAAATAATATCCCATAGAATCTCTAGGATATCCAACAAAGATACACTTGGTGGATCGGACTTCTAATTTGTTTGGGGTGGGAGTCTTAACATAAGCCTCACATCCCCAAACCCTTAAGTATGATAGGGATGGAACTCTTCCATGCCATATCTCAAAAGGTGTCCTTTCCACCTTTTGGTTGGGGCAATATTTAGAATACGGGCCGCGGAGAGCAAAGCGAAACCCCAAAATGATAGAGGCAATGTGCTTCTAGCCATCATAGATCGGACCATATCCAATAAGGTTTGATTCCTCCTCTCAGACACACCATTATGTTATGGTGTTCCAGGTGGTGTGAGTTGGGAGACAATCCCACAACTTCTAAGATGGTCTTGAAAAGCATCACTTAGGTATTCACCTCCTCTATCGGTACGGAGAACTTTAATTGACTTGTTGAGTTGATTTTGTACTTCATTCTTGAAGATTTTGAACATTTCAAAAGCTTCATCTTTGTGCCTTAATAAGTACACATACCCATAGTGACTATAATCGTCGGTAAAGGTAATGAAGTATCTTTCACTATTCCTAGTCGTTGGTTTAAAAGGACCACATACATCCGAATGTATGATTCCTAATAAATCTTTTGCCCTTTCATTAGTTCCACTAAAGGGTTCCTTAGTCATTTTACTTTGTAAACAAGATTCATAAAAATCAAATGAATCATATTCATTTGTTTTTAAAAGACCATTCTTTTGAAGTGTTTGTAAACGTTTCTTGTTTATATGACCAAGACGACAATGCCAAAGATAGGTATCACTCAAGTCCAACTTGAGTTTCTTGGTGTTAGTTTGGTACAATGAACTATTTAAAGTATTTTCATGAACCAATTCATAAATACCATTAATGGGAATAGCTTTAAAATAGAACATACCATTTAAAGAAACATGAATATCATTTTCAATAAAGGATAATACATAATCATAATGTCTTAATTGGGATACAGAAATAATGTTCCTAGTCAAACTAGGAGCATACAAAACATTCTTCAAAATAACTTCCAAACCACTTGGAAGTCTTAGGATGTAGTCCCTACGAGCTTCAACAAAGACTTTAGTTCCATTGCCCATGAAGAGGCTAACATCCCCTTGTTTGAAGTCCCTACTTCTTGTGAACCGCTGCAACAAATTGCAAATATGAGTTCCACATCCGGTATCCAATACCCATGTGTTAGAAGATGTAACATTAAGATCAATATGAATCATGTATATTGTACCTGAGGTCTTCCAGGCATCCCTCTTGGCTTTCAACTCTTGGAGATGGACAGGACAATTCCTTGCCCAATGTCCAATCTCCCCACACTTGAAGCATGGGTCATTAGTAGTAACCTTTTGCTTCTTCTCTTGTGGTTTAGGTGGCACCCTTGCCACCCCTTTCCCCTTTCCCCAAACGGGTCCTTTACCCTTGGCAACCTTTGCCTTGGGTGTGGGATAAGGCCTTTTCTTGTTCCCACCTTCATTGATGGTGAGAACGGGTAAAACCCTTTTACCCATGGCCTCCTTGGCTGTTTTAAGCATTGAGTGAAGCTCACCAATGCTCTTGTCCCATGCATTCATGTTGTAATTCAACACAAATGTCTCGAACTTCTTGGTTTGGCCGTTTAGGATCAAATCCGTGGCCAATTCCTTCGAGACAGGACAATTAAGCCTCTCGAGGCGGTCAATATGACTTTTCATCTTAAGTAAATAAGATGAAACCGAGTAGTTGTCGTCCATACGACATGCACGGAGTGCTCGAACCATTTCGAAGCGCTCAACCCTTGCTTGTTGTTGGAACGTTTCCTTCAGCTGGGTTATCATGTCATAAGCTCCGTGATGTTCATACTCCTTTTGGAGATCCGGAGTCATGCTCGCTAGCATGAGACAAGACACTTGGACGGAGTCCTCAGTGTATTTCAGCCAATCGTTATAGGCCTCCTCATCATCCTCAGTAGGTTGATCGGGGATAGGGTCGTCTAAAACATATGATCTTCTCTCTTGCTTGAGAACGATTCTCAAGTTTCGATACCAATCAATAAAGTTGTTATGATTTAGACATTCCTTTTGGAGGATCGCTTGTAGTGATTGGGTGGACGCGGACGAGTTATCGTGATTGTCATTATTGGTGGCCATCTACAAAATTTAACAAAGATCTCTTTTAGTATTTTCGATATTGCTACTTTTAATTATTAATGCCTTTTAAGGTCATTCTATATTAAAATCTAGAACCCAAAATTACATTTAAATTGTGGTTAGGTGACCTTTATCCCACGATTTAAATTAATAAGGTGGTCAACGATTGACGGTTGCAACCATTTGCAACTTCTAGAGGTATGGGATCGACTTTAAACATCATATGTAAAGTCGGCATGTTAATCCCATAAACACCATTTGGAAATGATATTGTAGGTGATCCATTTAACATGGTTTGCAAATCAAGACATCCTACTTACACACACGTGTGAGTTTGCCAAAATGAGTGGTTAGGTGACCTTTATCCCACGAATATGGCATTCTGACCTTAAGTCATAAGTTCCCTCAAAGTGGTTAGGTGACCTTTATCCCACTAAGAGTTCCCAAGTGACTTAAGTGTTGTGTAAAAGGACGGTGTTGATCTTGTTTTTCAAATGTTTAGAGATTTCATAATTCTAGTTAAGAAAACTCTATGTACTTGTATTTGCATGCTTTCAAATACAAGGTACCCTATGGTCCTTTGATTAAAACCTATTTTAATCTTTAAAATCATTAAATCATTTTAATAACCTTTTATTACCTTTTAATGATTAAGAACCATCATTTTTATAGCTTGTTAAGTTTGTTAATTAGTTTGTAATGCATGTCAAAATTTCAACCATACAATCAAATAACAAACATTCAAACAAGCATAAACATAAACAACCATAATGTGCATAACCTTAGCTACTATTGTGACCACACTTGTTTGCCATCACAAGTGTGGTCATTTGGTCTTTCGTAAGGGTTGAATACAACACAAAATTGAGGTCTTCATAGACTCCCACTTGAACTTGCATCCATATGCTTCAAGTCCTTCTTTTGTGTCTTCCTCTTGTGCCTCCTTCCCAAGCATCTTCTTTTACAAAATATATATCCTAATACATATTTTCTAGTAAAAGAAAAATACTCCTAATCTATTATTACATCCCAATGAATAAATAGACAAAATACAAGCACAAAACTTTACAACCCAATTGAATGAATATAATCAAATAAATACATTCAATCCAAACCAAAACAACACAAGGTCTTAAGCTAGGTTATGCACTATCATATGAACAATCATTAACATCATTCAACAAACCAAATAAACCACATCAAACCCTAAATTTTCAGCCAACATAAACTGAAAATTTGGGTTTTTTTGTCCAAACAAACAACAACCAAACATGTCAACCAATTGATATTCCTATCTTTCAAAGTTTAATCATAAGCATGAAGATATAACTTTAAAAGACATGGGGTTTATTCAATCAACCAAAATCAGCCTATTATGAGTTTATAATCATCCTTTAAAACCAATTTTAAAGGACAAAACAAGCAAGTCATCCACATAACCGGCTCTTGATGCCATTGAAGGGTTTGTTAGAACATAAAACCAAGTTTAACCATTTAAACTTTCAGAAAACACAGTGGAATAACAACTTTAAAACCGATTTTATAAGATGAAAATTATGTTCTTTAGGTGACCATACAAGTGTATAAAACAAACCCATAAATCAAAGGATCATTATATGTGAATAAACATGCTATGTGTACATAAAAACAACACAATATGACAGCCGCAAAGGGGCTGCCAAACTACCTTTCCAGCAGCAAGATTCGACCAAAGAAAGGCTGAAATGAGGCTGAAATATGGCCGAAACTTCTAGGTTGGAAGTCCTCTAGTGTTCACTCCCACAAGGCTCTAAGTGAGCATCATAGTTCCTTGGATTTGGACACCAAAACTCCAAAAGGTAAGCTGCCAAAAAGCCTTCAGAACCATGAACTTTCAGCAGCAATGGTGATGAGATAGGAGGATGAAATCGACCAAGATTCCAAGAGGAGGAACCCTCAAGTGTGTGTACCCCAAGCCTCCTTGCAAACACCTTCTTCTTAGGAAGATTTAACACCCAAAAATCAGCTCCAAAACCCCTTTTTCTGGCTGTTGTTTCCGTAAACAAGAGAGAGGAGAAGAGAGAGTTTTTGTTCAAGTTTGCATGTGTTGGTAGATGGAATGGTGAGGAGTGCAAGACTAGTAAAGGTTGTGTGTTTTCAAGACAACAAGTGGCCAATGATAATTAAAGGGGGGGGGCAATTCTTTTAAACAAAAGAGTTTTCCTTCTTTAATCAAAGACACACACTTATTAAACTAGTCATATGTCACACATTAAAAAGTCACCATCTAGACTTATTTTAAAATTGTGACATATGTCCTTATTAATTAAACAATTTAATTAAAGTACACTCATATGTTATTAGTGTTATTTAAACCCTTTTAAATAACAAGAATAACAATAAACTCATCAACAAATTATCCTTATAATTTGTTCCATCTCTTATGCAATTTATTTAGAAAACCCATTTTCTAAATTTGGTGTAAATATTTAATTGCATGATCATATCATCAATTAAATATTAATTGGTGTTTGCTAAGCTTGTTATTGGGTATAACCCGACTTGGATCATAATGTACTAACCGTATCAATATTCTACGTGTCTTGGGCACATAGAATCCTACAGGAAATTCCCAGGTCTCTCTCGCAAAACCAAGGTTGGTTTTGACAAGAGCAAGTTAAGGTGTCACAAGTGCCATAGACTTGGACACTTTGCAAGAGAGTGTAGATCATCTGGATCTAACTCATCTGCACCCTTTGTGACATTCCCAAGCAATAGCTCACAAAACAAAGGGCAACATTCTACCAGTTCTGGTCATTCTTCACATGTTCAATCATCTCCTGCATATTTTGTCCCTCAAGGTCCTATGCCATATCCTTACCCCTGTTTTTACATGCCTTAATCCAATCAGGTTCAAGTACCCACAGCTCAACAAACACCTACCCTACCTGAGCCTCAACTATCTCAATCAAATCAACAATCACAATCTCAACCACAATAAAGCTTTTCACTCCTGGAGTTGTTGACTGGAGCAGTTTACCAGATGATCTTTCTGGTTATCATGAACAACTGTTTCTTGGTGCTGGTCAACATGGTGGTGAAAACCCTTTTGGAAATCTTGCTCTTATGGCCCTGGAGTCTATTGATGGTTCATGCTCAAATGCTTCTACATCACAGGTACCACAGGTATCTTCAGAGGCTAAGGCCAAGTTGTGTTCTGAGTCATGCATAGCTACCTTTGCCTCAATTAGAAAGCAAATGTTGCTTTAATCAATAAAAATCTTGAGCTAGAGAAAGTGATTTCCAAAAGAAAAGATGAATTTGAGTCTGTCTTAAATGAAAAAGAAGATGAGATTTACAAATTAAAATGCCAAATCAATGATGAAAAGGCAAAGGTAGAGGTTATCCTAGAGAAATACAAGGATCTCAAAGAAACACTTGCAGATACCCAAGTAGAGTGTGAACGCTGGGTAACATCATGCAAGGGGTTTGAAATGCTTCTCAATAAACAAACAGCTTCAAATGTGAAGTTTGGGATTGGTTATAATCACACTGCTCCTCCTACAGATTTTACTCCCAAATTAGAAGTAGAATCTGAAGGAGAAAGCAATGACCAATCCACATCATCATGTGTGTCACCCTCTGATAATGAACCAAAATCAGAGGATGAAGTCAGTATTAGCACCTCAGCAAATCAATCAGTTGATGGTCCCAATGCTAACAAACACATGATCAGGAGAAAGCTGATCACTTCAGGTGTTGTCCCACAAAGTACTCAAAGTACTAAAGGGCAAGTCACAACACCTGAAGAACAAACCAAACCCACTGAGAACAAAAATGGTTTGACAACTACTAAAGAGTCTATCAGGAAGTCCAAAAGTCCTAATAGAAAACTTCTGAAGAACAAATCTTCAGTAATTAAGAATCCATCAGTACTTACCATAAGTACTGGAAGGAAGAAAGTACTGAAGAACAAACCTTCAGTAGTTTAATCTTCTTCAGTAGTTGATCAACTGAAGATGAAGAAAAAGCCATGTGAAATATGTGGCTTATTCAATCATCTCACTGATGATTGCTGGTACATAAAGGGTTCAAAATTCAATAAAGATAAGAACACCAAAAAGAAAATTAATATAATGAAAAATGAATTTGAAACCAAGTTTGTACCAGAGGCATCTCAACCTGAAAACCCGAATTCCTTGAAGAAATCCAAAAAGAAGGAAGGGGTTTATCAGGAAATAGCTGAAGGTGTTCAATGGTTTCCTCATGGAATACCAAAACACCAGACCCAGGTCTGTGTCTTTCAAAAGTGAGGAAATGGTGAAACCCAGGAACCAATCAAAACAAGAACTGATGTGTCTGATGAACTGAAGGCTTTAACAAACAATCAAACATAACTTGTTATGATGGTTCAACATCTGTTAGGGAGAGTCAACCAAATAGATGTACCTGTGGTTAAACCACAGAAAAGGAAAACCAAGCCAAAATTAAAGGACTCCTTTTCCACACCATCTCCACTTCCACAGGCTGTTAATCATGACAAACCAGTTAGTGTAAAATCTGTTGATGAGAACAGACCCAAAACCAAAATGGTTTGGGTCTCCAAAACTAACTAGTTTCTTTTGACAAATGCAGGGTTCTTCAGCATGCCAAAGAAGCATCTGGTATGTGGACAGTGGAGGATCCACACATATGACAGGGAGCAGCTCTCTTCTTAATGACTACTCTCAAGGAAAGAATGGATTTGTTTCATTTGGTAATGATGCTAAAGGTTACATCATCGGCAAAGGATTTGTTTCCAATGGTGAAATAAGGTTTGATGATGTCAACCATGTGGAGAATCTCAAGTACAACCTCTTGAGTGTCAGTCAGATGTGTGATAAAGGTCATGTTGCCCTTTTCACCAGCCAGAACTGCAGGATTACGTCTTCTAAAGTTCTGAGTCTAATTGACAAGGTATTGGATGAACATACTCTCCTAAAGGCCAACAGGACAGGAAGAGTATATGCCTTAGATGTATCAAAGAAAGTTGATCTAAAAGGCCATCCTTGCCTGTTCTCCAAGGCCTCTCCTCAGGAATCTAAACTATGGCACAGAAGGCTTGGTCATATGAATCTTAAAAACATGAACCAACTGATCCTTCATGGTTTAGTGAGAGGACTGCCGATGAAGGAGTTCAAATATGATGACAACTGCTCTGCTTGTTTAAAAGGGAAGTAACACAAAGTATCTTTTCCTCCAATAGAAGAGCCAAAGTATACTGCTTGCTTGCAATTACTGTATATGGATCTATTTGGTCTAGTAAGAGTGATGAGCATGGCAAAGAAGAAATACTGTCTGGTAATTGTGGATGATTACTCTAGATTTGTATGGACTTTCTTCTTGCATTCAAAAGATGAAGCTGCAAAAACCATAATATACTTTGTGTTGTATGTGGAAAAACAGTACTCCCTTCCAGTCAAGTGTGTGAGGAGTGATAATGGCACAGAATTTAGAAACCACACATTTGATGAATTCTACTTGTCTAAGGGAATCAAGAGGCAGTATAACATTCCAAGAACTCTTGAACAAAATAGAGTGGTGGAAAGAAAAAACATGACACTTATTGAAGCTGCCAGGTGGTTGGTTGATTCTGGTTTGCCACTAACCTTTTGGGCAGAAGCTGTCAACACAGCTTGCTATGTGCAGAATAGAGTTTTAGTAAATCAGCGGTTGATGAAGACTCCTTATGAAGTGTTACATCATTTGGCCCCTCTGATTTCATTCTTTAGAGCATTTGGGTGTCCCTGTTACATTCTTAACACAAATAATCCACTTCAGAAGTTTGAATCAAAGGTGGATGTAGGGTACTTTGTTGGGTATTCATCCACTTGCAAGGCATACAAAGTTTTTAACTATAGAACAAAGATGATTGAAGAGACCTTGCATGTGAAGTTTAATGAATCTCCAAAGGACAAAATCCCACAAAACCCTATGGAGCTATTTGATTTGGACATACTGCAATATGTTCCTTATCAGTCTCCAGCTGTTGTAGTTCCTGAAAATCCATTACCTCCTGCAAACAGTTCTTCCTCTGGTGGTACTGGTGATGATGATGATGCCAGTACTCACCTTTTCATGTTTAGTGCTCAACTACCTGAGTCATCTAAACCTGATGTTCCTATAGCTTCAGCAGCTCTATCCACAACAAATGCTGATGAGATCTCTGCATCATCTACTTTCTTTGAATTGCCATCTCCTTCATGGTTTCAAAAGTCTGAATCAACATCTGTTGCTGCTGAATCTCCTGCAAACACTTGCACAGATCTTATTGTCTATCAAGAGCTGAAGAATCACCCAATATCTCAAGTTATTGGTGATATCAATGCTGGAGTTTCAACCAGAAGTCAATTATCCAATTTATGCTTCTATGCTCTCTTCATCAGTCAGCAAGAGCCAAAGAACTATCATGTTGCATTAAGAGACAATGGATGGGTTGAAGCCATGCAAATTGAACTTCTTCAGTTTAAAAAATAGCAAGTGTAGGAGCTGGTTCCTCTACCCCAAGGTAAGTGTGCAATAGGCACTAAATGGGTGTTTAGGAATAAAACTGATGAAAAAGGTCAAATTGTCAAGAACAAGGCCAGACTGGTTGTACAGAGGTTCTCACAAGAAGAAGGTATTGATTATGATGAAACCTTTGCCCCTGTAGCCAGACTGGAGGCAATAAGATTGTTCTTAGCTTATGCTGCTTTCCATAGTCTTAAAGTTTTTCAAATGGATGTCAAAAGTGCATTTTTATATGGTAAAATAAAAGAAGAGGTTTATGTGTGTCAACCACCAGGTTTTGAGGATAATAAACATCCAGATTGGGTGTATAAGCTTGATAAGGCTCTGTATGGGTTAAAACAAGCTCCTAGAGCATGGTATGAAACAATATCTAATTTTCGTCTTCAAAATAATTTCACTAGAGGCTCCATAGATAAAACTTTATTCATAAAGAAAGTAGGATAACATAAGCTACTTGTTCAAATTTATGTAGATGACATCTTTTTTGCATCCTCTGATCCAAAGTTGTGTGATGCATTTACAAAATTAATGCAATAAAAATTTGAAATAAGTGTCATGGGAGAATTACAGTTCTTTCTGGGTTTGTAAATCAAACAAAAAGCTAATGGAACTTTCAATCATCAGTCAAAATATACAAAGGATCTTCTGAAAAAGTTTGATTTACAAAACTGTAAGCCATGTTCTACTCCTACGAGCACCACCACACAACTGGATGCTGATCAGAAAGGTAAAGCGGTTGATGAAACCCTTTATAGATGTATGATTGGTTCCTTGATGTACCTTACAGCTTCTAGACCAGACATTATGTTTGCAACTTGTGTCTGTGCTAGATTTCAGGCTGCACCTAAAGAATCCCATTTGATTGCAGTCAAAAGGATCTTTAGATACTTGCAAGGAACTCAATCTCTAGGACTTTGGTACTACACTGGGCACTCTTGCAAATTGGTTGCTTTCTCTGATAGTGACTATGCAGGGTGTAAAGTAACCAGAAAATTAACTTCTGGTGGATGCCAATTTCTAGGCAATTGTTTGGTTTCTTGGCAGAGTAAGAAACAAACTTCAGTTGCTACATCCACTGCTGAAGCAGAGTACATTGCTGCTGCAAGTTGTACATCTCAGGTACTCTGGCTTCAGAATCAATTATGGATTATGGCATTACAGAGACTAAGACTCCATTATTGATGGACACTGCTTCAGCTCTTTGTATTGTTAAGAATCCTGTCCAGTATTCTAAGACCAAACACATTGAGATCAGACATCATTTCATTAGGGATTGTTATGAAAAAGGTCTGATTGATCCAAAGTTTGTTCCTAGAGCTGATAAGCTTGCAGATATATTTACTAAGCCTTTGGACAGTGCATCTTTTCAAAATCTTTTGCTAAGGCTTGGTATGCTGCAGCTAGAATAAATTGACTAATACTGATACTCTCAGATCATAAGTACTGATGAGTATTAGTATACAAAAGTCAAAAATAAGTACTCATGGGTTATTTTGTCTTCAAAATTTTTTTTACTACTGAAGTGTTAAAAAGACTGAAGACTAAATTACTTAAAAGTACTGAAGTACATTATTTGTTGAAAAGAATTGATGTAGTTACAACTAGTGATGTGGTTGTAATTACTGATGCTTATTTCCAACAGATAAGTATTGAAGAACAAATTTGTCCAAAAGTACTGATGTGTAATCTTAAGCATAAGTACTGAAGACAAAATTTGTTCATAAGTTCTGAAGAATATTTATTTCAAAAAGATCTACAGTACAAATGTTCAAAAGAGCTGATGAATAAATATTCAAAAGAACTGATGACCAATGAAACATCTGAAAATCAGACAAAGTCTGATGAGTAAATGTTGAGGTCAGAATGAAACAACTGAAACCTGTGAATTGACGACAACAACTGATGAGTAACTTTACTCTTCAGCTGTTTCAAACAACTGCTGTTTCATTTCAAAACAACTGAAGCCAAAACCAAGTCTTCAGTAGTTTCCAACTACTGATGACTAACACCAAGTCTTCAGTCATTTACAACATCTAAAGGTTAAAACCATGTCTTCAGTCGTTTCAAACAACTGATGACTAACACCAAAACCTTCAGTTGTTTTCCATCAGCTGTTTCATAACCTATAAATTCCAAACCCTAACCTTAGAACTTTTCATTCCCCGAACGTTATTATTCAAAATTCTCAGACCTTCCCTCCTGCATTAATGGCAACCATGCAACTCAAACCACGCCATAACTGTGTAGCCTACCTCACTAAATCAGCCTTCTGGAACAAGTTTGATGACGCCATCGATCTGATGGTTGAATCCCTATACCAAACGGCCTTTCTTTTGAATCCAACCATATACGCCGAATCCCTATAACAATTCTGGACAAACGTCACCCTCACAACTGGTGAAAATGATGCCGAGATCACTCTCCAGTCGTTTGTCAATCAGAAGAAGGTGGTCGTCACTTCTGACATTATTCGGCAAACCCTAAATTTGAATGATGCCACCTTCGTCACCGAATATCCTAAGGGTACAACCAACTTATCCTTCGCCCATCAATGATACGAAGGTGACCTAAGTACTACCACAATCTTGAAGAAGCACTTCCATGACCCTGAATACCTAATCTTCCATATGGTCAATGTCTGCCTTGCCCCCAAGACCTCCTCATGGGATCAAATGTCTTCCAGGTGGCAGCAGGTATTGTATTCAATTCTTGAACGCCAAAAGCTTAAATTTTTCTGAAATTATATTTATAGAACTAAAAGATCTAGCATTGAAACCTGTGGCTAATAGATGGATATTATATCCATGGTTTCTCATGGCCATTATTGAAAAACAATTAAAATCTGATGGCCTTGTTGGCCTTGGAGTCCCTACTGTGATAGTTTTGCCTGAAGTATACTCCAGGCACAACTCGAACACACAACTTAAAGAGGCTGCCAAGCTGCTAAAACCCAAGCAGCGGGAACCCACAACCTCATCCTCCAGATCCAAAGTCCCCACTAAGCCAAAAACTAAAAAGCCTAAAAAGGCTACTCGGGGAGTTGAGTCCCCTGAGGATGCCCCTGCAGCACCAAGGCAGGAAGAAACTGCTGGTAGTAATCCACCATTAGTTATACAGACTCCACCAACCACAACCGCTCAGGAATCCTCTTAATAGGATCTTGAAGCAACCATTTCAGGGGATGCCACATTACTGGAACCTCTCTCATTTGAGAAGGTTGCCATTGAAGAGCACCATTCACCCCAGGTGCAATCTGCTTCACACCTATCTCCTACTACAACCACCCCACAAAGCCCAACTTTTATAATTGTAGAAGTGCTGACTCAGCTAAACACTCCACGCCCTCCCCAGAAACCTATTACAATAGGGAAAACCTCAACACTTGAGGGGGAGGATTCTAGTGTTGCTGATAACCCACAGCACAGTGATTACACAGTTCAATCTCCCCATGTGGAGGAGGAGATTAGAACTTCTGGTGAGGCTACCACTTCTCCTGTTTCGGCACATGAACAGGCTGAAGTTGGTAACATCTCTAAGACCTCACAAGAGGCAACTGCCGATAAAGGGCATAATCCTGAGGCAGGAAGTCCCCAGTACCAAGATCAAGGGGCACATTTGCATACTGATCCACACTCAGCACATGTTCATCCTGATGAAATCAGGAGATCAGATGATTCAACGACCACTAATGATGACCTGGGCTTTTTCTTGGATGTTCTAGCCCACAACACCATTCTTGATGCTGAGGTGAGCAGACTATAAGAACTGCTTGCCAAAATGTCTCAAGAATCAAGTCCATCTGCCCACATTAACCCACAGATGGCACCTTCTTCTAAAGGTCTCCCGAACACTGAGCCACTTCCAATAACTCCGCCACCAGCCTTTGCTTCTGGCACCATTTCTCAGGGACAGAACCCCTCTGAGCAAATGGTTGTTGTCTTTAAATCTTCCCTGCCTCTAAACACTCCCATCATCACTGACATTATGCATCAAGCCCTTGATGAGAGGCTCTCCTCAAATATACAAACCCTAGTTGATGACGCAGTCACTAAGTGACTTTCTGACATTCAAACCCCTGAACTCAATGCAACCAAAAAGGGGGAGTCTAAGTCAGTGAAGGTAGTCAAGAGAAAGAGAGTTGAAGAGGAGAAGGAGAAAGAAAAGGAGGGGGAGAAAGAAAAAGAAAAGGAGAAGGAGAAGGAAAAAGAAAAAGATTTTCATGTCACATACAAGAAGAGGAAGGGTGATGAAAAGACTACTGATGAGAAGAAGTTGGATGAAATGATTAAAGAAGCTGATGAGCAACATAGCAGATCAATGGATAAAATCATTGATCAGCTCTTCAGACAAGGGTTTGATACTGCTAAGCTTGACACTGAGATTAGGAAGTTGGAGATATAAGAGATTGAGCACCGATGGGCTGGCTATAGTGAGAAGGAGAATGAAAGATTAGAAGCTATGGTCAGGTTCATTTTGAAGTATTTGGGGAGGACAATCCTTGAGGTGAAATCATGGACCAGGGACAGTTTTTTGGAAATAACCAACCAAATCTGTTCGTCTGAAGTTTTACAAAGGGATTGATCATAGAAGCCCTTAATGAAGCTGGGGCTGGGAAGAGGACTGATCTGGCAAAGTACTCCAAAGCCACACTTGCAACCAAAATGCTAGAGCAACCTGTACAATCTCCCACACCAGAACAACCAAAATCACAACCCACAAAACCAACTCCTTTACCCAAGAAGCCAACACAAACTTCTGATGATACACCCAAGAGGAAGAGAAGGGTGTTGAGGCTTCAAGAAGAAGAAGAAGAAGATGATGAGGATGATAGGCTACCCATTTCAACTGTTGTTAAATCAAAAGGGAAGATGCCTGAAGTATCAAAGAATATTGCCAAGAGCCAACCAACAGTGATCACTCCTGCCATCTAGATGTAAACTGTCAAAGTAAAGCTTGAAAAAAAAGAACTGCACAAACAACATGATGAGCAGCTGTTGAGTATGGTTGATAAAGACTTTCCTCAGACTACATCAATACAATCTATGAGGAAACATGCTCAGAGGTTGTATGCTCTCAGATTTACCTTTCAATATCAAAAGGAGAGAGTTAGAATTTGGCCTGATCCCAGGGTGAGTCATAGAATTCACAAGAAGAACATTCCAAATAGATACAATGGCCAAGTAAAGAAGATTGTAGATGCAGTGATCATGCTGGCCATTGTAGTGTCACCCTGGGAAATCCTAGAAGACTTCAAGAGAGCCTACAAAGCTAATCTTTCCCCCTTAAAGGTTAGTAGAAAACAAAATGATGAAAAGGGGGTTAATTTATAAGAGGCTTGAAGAAGTCAGAAGCAATGAGCTCCAGTTGTTACTTGAGGGTAATCACCCTGATGAGTTTGCTTATAGAGAAATAATAACTATGGAGCTAAAGAATGGGAAACGGGTCAAATATCTGTCTGAGTATTATGGGCCAGAGTTCTTCTTTGAAGGAGAAGCTGAAGAACTCACTTTGGAAGAACAAATTGTCTTCCTGGAGGCCTATGTAAGAGAGTCTTACAGACTCATTGTAGGGAAGTAGGTTTCAGGGATGGGGTAACAACTCTGTGTCTAATTCCCCAAGATAGAGTTCCCATCCATCCCTAGCCAATTAGATATACTAAAACCTCTTCCTAGGTCTGTGCTTAAAATGGTCACTTCTGAGCTGATCCAGAAGAAAAAGACAATCTTTTTGCCTAATAAGTGGGACTCCAATAAACTTAAAGGTTTTGGCTGCATTGGTTCAGGGGGAGTTTGTTGGACCAAAAGAATCAATGAGCTAGATCAGAAAAACCTTTAAGTCCCACAGACATCATAACAACTGAAGAAGACTACATCAGCTGAAGACAAAGTCTGAAGAGAAGACAAAGTCTGAAGACATCAGCTGAAGACAAAGTCTAAAGACCAAGTCTTCAGAGGTTGTCACAACAGCTGAAGTAGTACTCTTCAGTAGTTGTGATGGTTTACTTTTCAGTAGTTGTCTTTATCATTTTAGTAGTTTGTAATCAGTAGTTCAGTAGTTTGTTTTCAGTAGTTGTAGTATTAGTTAATACTTAGCTTCTATTGTAAGAAGATGTCCTCAGCTGTTGTGGACATCTTCAGTAGTTTTAGTTATTTTCAGTTGTTTATGTAAAACGGTTAGATGTCACTATCAGGTGACATCTGCTGACGTCACCTTTCCTCTATAAAAGGAAGGTTGGCCCCTAATTTGTAATCACCAAAGCTTATGTATGAATGAAAACATTCTCTTTTGCAGAAAACTTTCTCTCTTTATAACCGTACTGTTTCATTGAATATCCTTTGTGTTCTTGCTTAAATTTCGTCTAATTCTTATACTATTCCGCTGTAAATCATAACCCAATTGATCAAACTAGATCTGAGATCCCTTCATGATTGAAAAAATATAGAAATGCATAATATAAAAGCAATATAAGATTACCTTAGCATTAGAAAATTCTTGAAATTTATTGTAAAATAAAATTTTTGAAATTGATCAAAACCAATGGATGAAAGAAAGATATGTGAATGAGATTTTTGAAGAATGAGCAAATAAAAAGTGAGGCTCAAAGCTTGCTTTTATAGTTGGGAAGGGGTTATGAATGATGTTAATGGTGAGTTACAAGTCTTTCAAAAGCGGGTTATGATTGAAATTTGAAATAAATATAAAATTAAATAATTTAAATAAATAAAAGAATAATTATAATTTAAACTCTAAATTTATTAAGACTCTAATTTTAATTTAACAACTTCTTTTTTATTAAATCTTTATAAACTTTATAAATCTCACAAGAACTTGTAATTTGATTATTTATTTTAATTGAATATTTAAAATCTTAC